>NCSJ02000198.1:0-80991 GCA_002812745.2 Scytalidium lignicola
CATAACCACGACGGCCACCNAAAGTGCTCAGAATGTGGAAATGTAGGACATAATAGACTCAAATGTCCTGATTTAGCTAGTCATTAGATTTATTCAAATAAACGTTGTTGTTGGTTGAATATTTGGTATTGAATGCAAAGGTGGAAGGGAAGTGATCCCTTGGGTGGGGTGATCCCTTGGACAGGGATTTACGTTAGTCGTTCGGCTTACACAGCACTCACCACATTACTTACGACATAAAGTACTAAATTACGTATTTTATAATTTGAATTAGCTAATTGGATCTGCATATTTACCCGGTCTAATTGAATTTGCGGCTTTCTTATTAATTTTGCTAACTATATACCACTCCGGTTCGCTCCGTAGTGATTACTGGCTTATCCCTATTATTGGTATACGTACTAACCAATAATAAGAAAACCACGAGTGATGGCTTCGTCGAAGAAGTCGACTGAACATAAGTGCTTCTTGAGACGACGAGAGACACCCTCGGATCTACTATCATGCCCTCACTCAAACTTATAAGGCTTTTGCCTGATGCTCCTCCTCCACATCGCCAGTCGACCTTCAATGGGCTCCTAGTTCAATCTCATTTGTTCCGGTCTGCGTACTCCGTATTTTCCATGTAGACCTCGATCTTATTGTTCATCTTAGCATCAACGTCCTTGCAGGAAGCCGCAGCGAGTATGCCTACGACGCCAAATGCGATGGAGGCATAGCATACCGCTCTATTCCACCATATGGTTAGTGACGCAAGATGCATAGAAGGTGAAGCTGAGTCTTTGATATATATCAGGGAAGGGCTGAATGCCACTTACTGTATCGCCCTCTCATATGCGTGTTGTCACGCTCGCTGGGCAGCAAGAGCAACAGCCGGAGGGTATGAGTTCACCAGCTCTTGTGTGCCCAGTCGTCCAAGGAGAACTTTTACCTGCGAGGCTGGAAGTCCCGCCGCTTCGACTGCTGCTGGCACATAGCGGTGTATATACTTGTTAACCGTGTTGGAGAGAATTGTTGTGTACACCGCCGTTGCGACTGCAAATGGTCAGCTACTTGTACACACCAAGATGAAGGAATTAAAGGGTGGGACGTACTGGTTCCTCCTCCCTGGCGGGCAACACTTGATATCCCACCACTATGGCTAAGGTCACGATGATCTACTCCCATTTGGCAGACAGCCATGGCGAGGTAAGCCGCCCAGGCGTACGCAGCTTGACAGAGGAAAGTAAAGGCAATCATGACTCCTTTATTAGACGGTTTCCCCAGTGCTAGTAGAGCGCCGAAGATAATCATTATAGTCGTGACACCGGTTAGTTGCCACTGCCAATGACGAATTCTTCTGCCAAAAATTGTTAATAGAGTCCCTCCGGTAGTAATTCCGAGGCCTTGAACAATAGATAAGACGCTTGCATATCTCCAGTCAGCGCCATTGTTCGTATAAAAGACATTAATCATTGTCGGCCAAACGATACTGCTGCAGAAGTAGGTCATGTTGATAACAGCCAATGCAATACATGGTGCTGTTAGATCACGACCCCATGACGAGACGAACATATATGTTGGCGTCAACGGGTGCCGAGCACTGCCGTACGTCTCCCAGAGGGCGAAAAGGATGATAAAGAAAAAGCAAACGCATAAGGTTGCGATAACATGGGCATTGTCAGAAGGATATATAGTGGTGTAGACGAGCCCGGCCAAAAGGGGGACCGAGCCGGCAGTGAAGAGACCTATCCCTAAATAATCAAGTTCTTTGACTAATTGCCTTGGATCTATATTATATGGATGTGCTGGAGGAAAATAGAGTAGGTAAAGCGCGACGAAAGCAAGGCCTTGGGCAATTGCAGCTGGGTAAAAGTTCCACTGCCATGTATGTTGCACCCAACCATATCTCGCCGTGATTGGGGCGATGGTGACGGCGACAAAGATAGATAGGTCAGCTAGAACGATGCCGATATGTCTCCATTTGTTTGGCAGCAACTCAGGGAGAGCAAAGCAAGCCATCTGGCAGTTTCCCGCTCCAAATCCTGTAATCACCATTCCTGCGATGACTGCGTTGCTCCCTTTCGCAGTCGCAATGCAGAGATGGCCAATGAAGCAGAAGATGTTCCCTCCGACGAGAAACCAACGGCGTCCTAATAGATCTGTATTGGCACCGCTGAAGCAGAGTTAGAGGAAAGATCGACGCGATGAATAGTGGAGGTATGGAGAGCCTACCAGATCATAAAGCATACTGTATCAGCAAGAGTCCATGCGGGAACAAACCAGGCCGCTTTTGAAGGCTCGCCAAAGCTCTCGGCCAGGTCGTTACCAATTGCAGACAGAACGGGAACGGGCCAGAAGCAAACACCGTATCCGAATGAAAGGGTCTTATTCCGACATCAGCTAGGGGGTCCGTGAAGATTGAGTGAAAGAAGACAAATTCAGAGGGGTCTCACAAGGATGACTACCCAAGTCTTGGGCGTCACGACCGGGCTCGGCTCCTCGAGTCTCAGAGAACATGTCTGTTTCTCGGAGTCTTTGGCTTCAACTTCATGGATGCTTGGAACAATGTCCTCAGTTTTCGACGGGGGAATGTCAGTGGTTCCTGTGGTCATGATAATAAGAGATCCCGTGATCACGAAGCTCTTTCAGATGCCTATGAAAGCTGCTATTGGAAGTGGCATCTTCGCCGCTCTTTATGTACCCTTTTCTTCCTGTAGCGGGAAAGTAACAACCGTGAGCAACCGTACGGCCCGAGAGCACCACTTAGTAAACTCTTAACAACCGAACTTAAGCACCGGAAGATTACTCCCCCACTCACAATCCACCTACCCAAGGAGAAATTATGTTGATACTCCGGAATCAACTGAACCTTGGTCGGGTAACATTCAGTCTTCCAAGCCATGTGGCCCCGCCATTGGAGGGTTTTACCGATCTCCACGGCCTGGGGAAAGAACAGGGTCTCTAGTTGAGTTGACTCAAAACTAAGCCAATTTAGGTTTAGATTCTGATTACCTGTGCCGTATATCCCGGTCAACTAGCCATTTCCCTCAACCGGGCTCCACCTATTTAAGGGACAAATTTGAGGCTATAGGGCATAAATTAAGGCACCAACAAGCAAAGTGGCGGCTGAGGGGGATGGCTGGTTGATCGGGATATAATTACTGGTAGTAGTTATAGTATAAAATACATAGAATATCACATAGATGTATAAATATTACACAAATTTATGGAAATTATACTTTTGAGTTGTTGAGTTTTAATTGAGTTATGGCTTAAATTCAAACCAACTCAACCGACAATAAGCAACTCAAACTCAACTCAACTGAACTCAGAATTACTCAAAGACAACTTGAGTTGTTGAGTTGTTTTTAGACACCCTGGGAAAGAACGAGTTCAACATGGAAAGGATAACTTGTAATTATAGTTATAAGGACAAAATGAAATGGTTATCAAGGTAAAGGACAACAATTAAGAAATATATAAGCTTGGCTATCAAAACAGCAGGTCCTTTGTGGCTTCGGTTTGCTTGACGAGCCGACAAAAAAAAAGAAGTAATGTTAGAAGAGTGGTAGTGTTGTGGTCCAATGGTCAGCTGCAGAAACTAAATGCATTGCGTGTTTACGGAATAGGCTGACTCATTTGTCCTTTAGAAAGCCACAACAAAGATGCCGACCCACAAGCGTACCGTACAGGAAGACTCTAAGGTGAACACGCCAAAGTCAGAGCCATTAATCATCGGGCCTCAAGCATGCACATCGTAGACTTTAGTCGTATGCGCGAATTATTGTACGTACAATTTTCACACCATCATCCTTGTAGCTCTCGAGTCTGGTTTAGGGCTGCAAGGTCGAGACACATATTATTCCGTGCAAACTTAAACACTTCCAGCCTGCATCTCGTGAGGACATTTGAGATTCACGGGAGGTTACTCCGCTAATTATCTAGCAGGCTGAGCTGTCCAGCCTGGCTCACAAGGTGTACCTAAAGAATGGGCTTTCATCTCCCATGGCGAGCAGCTCGCCCTCGCTGTACTTTGTCCGAATCTCCTCCTCAGTCATGAGGTCCCTTTCTCTGTTCAGCTTGTCATAGCTTCTCCTCAAGATGTAGGCAGCGAGAGAAGCGATCAGCATGATGGCGAAGGACACGGAATAGCCTGGATAATAGTGCGGAGCTGTATAATCTGGGAACATATTGGATCCGGCGAAACCGCCAAAAAGGGCGGCCATTGTGAGAATGGTAGCCGTACCGACAGCACGTTTGGAAGAGGGTGCGAGATTGTTTGCTGTGAAAATGTGAGCCAGTGGGGAGCAATTTCTTCAGTGGCGGGACACTTGACTTACCGAACCATCTAACCAGCGGCACGATAGGAGCATATATTCCGAATGCGGCCAAGAAAAGAAATCCATACGTGACACCAGGGTATTTGGGATGTGGGATAGCCAGGAGAGCTATGAAGCCCAAGGACCCTGACAAGAAGCCGCCGATGACAAAGGGAGAGCGTTGTTTAACTCTATCGGAAGCAATTGCCATTCCTAGTGTCCCCAGCATGCAGAAAATATAGATGGGGACCGTCATCAGTTGCTACGGTCTCCGGTCAGCCTCTCGGTAGTTCTTCAAAACAGTGGTGATCTCACTGCATTGCTGGCTGAGTAGCCCAGCTGGTTGATCACCGATGGGACGGTATAGGTGAATCTAGATGAGATGAGCCAATGGATCAGTATTTCTTGCATGGTCACATACCCGTAGACTGTCACAGAGTTTCCCCAAACAGCCACAACGCCCATCCAAATCTTCCACTCCTTCAACGCCGCCATGACATATTTGACGCTTATCCTGTCTTCGTTTGTTACCCGGCCTTGTCCTGATCCTGTCTCGATCTGTAGTCGGCTGATACAGAACTTTTTCTCACGCTCGGTGAGGAATCTCGAGTGTTGAGGGCTGTCGGGCAGGGTGAATAAAATCACGACGGCGCTGATGACCGTTATTATGCCTTCCAGCAGGTATATCCATCGCCACCCAGCTAGACCAGCAATACCGTCCATTTTGACAATCGCGTATGCCAACAGTCCCGAGAAGGCGCCGGCCAACGAAGCGCCGCAGAAAACAATGGCCATGCGCTTCTGGACTTCGTAACGCGTGTACCAGAGAGTCAACAAGAAGACAACCCCAGGCCAGAATCCCGCCTGCAATCAAAATCAGCATTCGGGCTCTAAGAGATGCTTGAGTGACACACCTCAGAAATCCCCAGCAAGAATCTTACGGTGACGAGACCTTCGTAACTCTTGACTAGGCAGGTAAGGGTCGTGATCACCTCCCAGGCGATCATGAGGCTCGAGATCCACATCGAGGGACGGACCAGCTTTAAGACAATGTTGCTCGGCACCTCAAATAGACCGTAGCATATAAAGAAGACCATTAGAGCGACATTGTACTGGCTGCCATGAAGGTTTAGGTCCGTGGCCATTCCAGCAATCTTTGCATTTCCAACTATTGAATCGTGAACGAGGCCCCAAGGAAAGAGGAAAACAGACGATTGATCGCTGGAAACTTACTGTTGCCACGATCGAGGTAGGAGAGAATATATAGCCACGTGATTTGGGGAATGAAAATCCAGTCGAGTTTTCTCACAACTCTCTTTTTTTCCTCTTCTGTAAGCTCGACCAGGTCGACCTCAGTTGCGACAAGGTACTCGAACTCCTGTTTGGACTCTGCAGGGGGCCTTTGCGCGATCTCCACCGCTTCTGCTTGGAGACTGTATTCTTTTTCGGCAGCCATCATTGTCGACGGCTTCCCAGAATCCAGGTGGATATGGTGGGGTTGACAAGGTGAAAAAATCTAAAGGTCAAGTATGAAACTGAAACTGAAACTGAAAATTATACAAAGAGGACTGGACACTCTAAATTAACCAAGCTGGTGGCCAAGGGCCAGAAAAGACGATTCATAGTTCATGGAAAAAGTGGTTATGGAAAGGACTGCCATCGATGATCGATTTCGGCATTGGAATAGCCGAGCCATCGTGCCGTAGTAGTCAGCAGCCCACATCTCCCATATTTTGCTTCCCCAACCTATCCAAGACGGCNGGGGCCCCCAGATTCAGGAGGATGCCGAAAGCTGGAGGCGGGGCGAGAATCGTCAAACCTTGTCGGTAAGCCAGGAGTTCGGGCGGGAAACTACCTAGCTACATGTACCCCACAGCGAAGGCCTGTAACTTTGGCTACCAAGAAATACTTGAGAAAGGGAATCTCTCACGCTACCACACTCAGCCGGAGGTGACCGAGTGCCGGCAGGTCAAGGGAATTTCTCTCCAGGAGCGACAATCCTACCTTGACGTAGATAATAATACATAGGTTTCTTCCTCCGCCATCATTCCAATTGATCCTACGGCAGTGTTTGTGATAAAAAATCATCTTCAAGGTGATCTGGTGATTGTCATCTACTTCATAATCATCCACGTCGAGCCATCTTGTTGCAACCATGCCCATTATGCTGAAAGATCACCTCACAGACCTTGGGGAGGTATGGTCCTCCGCATGGGAGGCACTCCTCGAAGCTTCCCCGGCCTATTTTGCCGCCTATCTCAAAATGCGCTCTGTTCCCATCAAAAACCGGCACCTTTCCCGGAAACTGCAAGAGCTGCTTCTGCTCGCTTGCGATGCATCTTGCACACACCTCTTCGAGCCCGGAGTCCGTCTCCACACAGAAAATGCGTTGAAGGCAGGAGCAACCAAAGAAGAGGTTTTAGAAGTCCTGATGCGGGCCAGCGTGTTGGGGATCCATGCCGTTAGCGTCGGTCTTCCGATCTTATTTGAAGTGTTAGTTGAAGACGGGAAAATGACGGAGGAAGAGCTAAACGTACCGAACGATGCGTACCGAGAGCAACTCAAGACTGATTTTACTGAGAAGCGTGGCTTCTGGGCACCGCACTATCAAAAATTGATTACAATCGGTAAGCAAGGAGAAGACATCCCATATGCAAAACTGAAAAAAACGAAATGCCTTGATCCTAACGATTTGTTTTTAACAGCACCCGACTTCTTCGATGCGTATATAACATACTCCTCGGCTCCAACGATAGATGGTGGCCACCTGAGCCCTCGTGACAGGGAATTGGTCTATACAGCAATCGACTGCTCCACAACACACCTATACGGCTACGGCCTAAAAACCCACGTGAGGAATGCACTCCGGTATGGTGCCACGCCAGAGGTTATTGTAGAGGTCTATGAGCTTGCTGCTCTAATGGGTGTACAAACATTGTTGCTGGGTGTACCTATCTTGAAAGAGACGCTAGCTCAGCTCAGCTCAAGTCGAGAACACCCCATTGAAAGGGTAACTCATGATACAACCGGTTAGGGTCAAGAATTGGTCCTTGTGCATCGGCTGCTGAGAAAACTGGTGTACTTGGAGCCCGACCATAGAGTAAGGTATATCAAACAAACGGGGACGTTGGACGATGTTGAGGGCTGATATTGCTGGAGGGGGAGAGCTCAATCCTGCTAGTGAGATAGCAGCTAAGCCACTGTTTGCACCATCACTGAGGAGAGCAGAAGTAGAAAAGTTAGAGGAGGAGCGAATTACCCAGTTAGTCGTTTAGTTTAGACATAAGGTCTGGAATTCTGTCATCCTTTATCTTGTTGAGGAAGACGGCCATGCGTTCGCAGTTAGATGACAATTCGTCAAACTTCTCGGTTAATGTCCTCTTGAGCTGGGGTAAGTCCTGCCGGGCTTGTTACGCTGGTATATACTATACACTAAGTTCAAATATCGTGTAATGTTACTAACCATTCTAGAGCTTCGGAGATAGATCTGTCAAAGGATTCTCTAGTAATTAGGGCTCGATATTCTTGTAGTAGGTTCCCGTGAGGCGTGTGCTTATGTATGAGGCTGCGGCCTGCGGCCCTTGCTGTATCCACAGGGATTCCTCAGCCTTTGAGTTTATGTATCAGCTTTTGGTGCCGTTCATGGTATTTGTCTTTGTCTCCTCCGAACTCGGGGGCCAGGAACCTTCATATGGTAACCACCAATAGAGTATGCGGGCAAGATAGGCGGAAGCTGGGAATGTCGTGACGGGTCTCCGTAGGGGGGTGAATACTGAAATATTATGCTGATGAAATAGAAGTTCGGTAACTATACCTTGGCTCATGATATCCTATATCATTAGCCCCGTTCTTTCCGGCACGACGCACAAACTGGTGCCGTGGGTTTGTCACATCTTAATCCCTGGTACATATAGAACAACTTTAGCTGGAGACGGTCGTGACCACTTCTACTAGTTTAATACTATCATCTTTTTTAAAGAATACCTTGATCAAAAAGACTCAGTTCTCTTGTTATAAGTAGCGCATCATGGCCGCTAAAATTCCTACAACACATAGTCAATTCATAAGTCACGTCAATGGACAA
Source organism: Scytalidium lignicola (assembly GCA_002812745.2). Taxonomy (NCBI): domain Eukaryota; kingdom Fungi; phylum Ascomycota; class Leotiomycetes; genus Scytalidium; species Scytalidium lignicola. The sequence goes on from NCSJ02000198.1 coordinate 8,386, forward strand.
AAGACGCACTTCATTGTTGACGACTTCACGGATCCCTGGAGAATGGATACTGAGACTGTCCTAATCCAGCACGGATTTGGTCGCCACTCTGCGTTCTGGTACCACTGGATTCCACCCTTGGCTTCAAAATACCGTGTTATTCGCCGCGACCTTCGCGGCCATGGCCTTTCTAGTGACCCAACACCAGACTACGATTACTCGCTCGACACAGTACTGGGAGAAACTGTTGACCTCCTAGAGCAACAGGGGCTCGCCAAGATCCACCTGTTCTGCGAGTCTACAGCTGGCCTGATCGGGGTTGCCTTTGCCGCTCGATTCCCGAACCGCCTACATTCGCTGACTGTATGTGCGACACCATCCCATCTTCCCGAAACAGCCAAGAAGAAATGGGCCTTGGGCTACGAAGACTGGGCAGCCGCTTGCCGCTCCTTGGGAGCACGAGGCTTCGCAGAGAGCCAGAGCCGGATTCCTGGTGGTATTGGACAGCCGGATCCTGAATACTACAAGTGGTGGCTGGAGCAGACGGACTTGTCGACCGGCGAGGGTCTGGCTCGCTACGCATCATTCCTGGACAAGCTGGATGTACGTCCTATGATGGGGGACGTCAAGTGCCGCACCCTGATTCTTGCCCCGACCACCAGTGCGAACACCAGCTTGCAAGACCAGGAGGCTTTTCGTGATGCGATTCCCGGGGCACATCTGGTGGCGATCGATGGAATAGGCCATGAGATTTACGTTGACAAGGCAAAGGAGTGCCAGGAGGCCTTTCTCGAATTTGTTTCTCGCGATCCTATCAAGGGGTAGTTACTATCGTTCTGGCATGGGCGGGGTTGTTAGGATTCTGCTAAGAAAGGATGGGGTTTATAGATCTTGCATTACGACTCTATCATGTTCCTGTTCCTACTTGCAAGTTGAATCCTACAAGGACAAATGTCCACATGTATGTCAATCGAAAATGTATTAGTTAACTTCACTTACAATGGGTGTAACTAAAACTAAAAACTTGNAAAAGAAAATTATGAAGAACAAATACACATTAAGGAATGGGAAGTAGGTGGAACGAAGGAAGGACATGGAGATGGAAGCATGAGGGCAAATATGAAGGGGTTTGTGCTTTCAGATCCGGGTCAATTTCCTTGAATTAATAATCAAATCTACTCACTAGACGAATAATATAATGTATAAAGCTCTGGGCGAACGTGTTGAATCCTATCCAGTGGTGAGAGTAATGGGTAATGACGGTGGGATTGTGTTTAATCTTGGATGATTCCTCTCTTTTAGAGTACGCTGCGATAAGGCCTTGATTTCGACAGCTTCTAGAATAGCTAAGTGTGGTCATAAAATAAATAGGAGCTACTGACAGGCAGTTTTCTGTTTTCTTTTTTGTAATCGTACTCTATACTCGGCTCTTCCTAATCTGGATGCCTGTAGAGACTCCTCGGGATATAGTACATGGTTTCCTACGCTAATAGTCCTGTTATTTTGCATTTTACTTCCTAGTAAGAGAATAGTTTTGGCAGTTTGCAAAGGAATCAACAGTAAATGAGCAAAGAACAGAGTCTTTCTCAAAAACCTAAACTCAAGCCATCTAATTTCCCATACACTCACTACTCCGTAGTTCAGTCCACCATCTCCCTGTGTTGTACTATCGATTGCAACTTTTGCTCTCCAGTAGGTCCGTCCCTCATTTTGATGTCTGTTTTTAAAAATTTGGGCTAGTTGTGCTTGTTTTTCGTGTATGAAATTGTTTGTTGATGTTTCGACGCGTTGATTGAAGTTGAACACCAACTTATCCTATCATGAAATCATTATGAATCTGTGAAGCCGTAAACTGTTGTCGGGTAGGAAAATGGGCGAGCCAGATCCAGTTTCCATCGTTGAGGTGCAGCATCCAGGGGTCACTACTTCCTTATGCTGTCGTTGGTCTGTCTGTGTGCTCTTGAGGCCTGTGGAGGTTGGTTTTGACTCGCGACGCGATAAATTGATGAAAATATGGTTGATAGTATGGGATATGACTCAATCTTGACTCTACAGATGATGCTGTAGATTCGTAACCCTCACCGCGTACAGGTGTTGAGTCCCGAGGGTCACTGAGAGGCAATTGAGTGGAATACGGCAATCTAATGCACTGTACTATAGCTCTCTCACAAGTGCTGCTTCACTGGTGCTTCACTGATGCTTGTTCCGATCCGCATATTTGGTGTTTTCCATGTAGACCTCGATCTGGTTGTGGTGATTAGCATATTAATCTGGCTGACTTATCAAACTATGAGATTGGGAAATGCATACCTCGTTCGTCATCTTGCTGTCCACATCCTTGCAGCTAGCACACGCGAAGATCCTCACAACACCAAAACCAATGCTTGCATATGCTACGTACTGTATTTCCTTTTCATATGCCTTTGACACTGCACCCTGTGCGGCAGTGACCACAGCAGGGGAGAAGTTCTGAGCGAGAGCTGGCGTATTCAAAGCGTTGAGGAGCGAAGGAAGCTGAGAGGCGGAAAGGCCGGCCTTGGTCACGGCCTGGGGAATGTAGCGGCGGGTATATGTGGAGACGGTGTTGCTGAGAACTGTAGTGTAGACGGCTGCGCTGACTGTTTCAAGAATCGTTAGACGCATGACCAAAAGGCTACTATGACAGGATGGATGCCCACTTGTTCCAGCAGCGAAGCGAATCACGCCAGAGATTCCTCCGCTATGGCCCAAATCCTTATGTGCAACACCCATCTGCGAAATGGCAATTGACAGATAGAGGGCCCAGCCGTATCCAGCCTGCGATAGGAACACATACGCAGCCATGAGCCCCTGGTTCGATGGCTTTCCCAATGCCAGTAAGGCACCAAATAAGACCATCATGAAGAGTAAAATTATTTATTATTTGGTCAGAAGAGTTAATGTTAAGCTTAAAGAAAAAGATAAAAACAAAAACTCTTAACTGTAAAGACTTTAAATGAATAAACAGCATTTGTGTACAAAATACTTTTTAAGGTTTTTAAGAGTACTATAATATTATAAGATCAAAAACTCAAGACTGTTTGCAAAGGAAGTCTTTTTGCCTTCTATGGTTTTTAGCCTTTTCTATAAACAGTACTTTATATGTAAAACCTTAGATTAATACGTCCTTATACCCTTTAGGAAATCACAAAGCAGTAAGTCTCAAACCTGACCTGCTAGACGTAAATAAATATCCTCATCATCATCATCCGCTGTTTCCCACTCCTCTCCCGAGTATAGCTGCACATGTCATAACCGGTAGAAGTCGTTGACCGATGGTCTTGCCCATCCTGCCTAAGGTCCCTCAGATAGCGCCTAACTACGATATACACGGTCGAGTGAATTCACCGGTCGAGCCAGCTCAAGCTTTTAAGGACAGTGTGCTACTATATCAAACTCATGCCTCCTGCTTCTGCGGTTGGGTGAATCGGACATAAACGTGATTCTTCACGAACACAGCCCACGCCTTCTGGTCAAGCCAGTTAGCAGGAGTCTTGCTCCTGTCAAGCTCCATGTCGTAGTTCAAGAACAACTTGGCCAGAATAAGCCGCGCTTGGGCATTGGCCAAATTTTGGCCGAGACACTGTGTTGAGATATGTTAGCTTGTTAGATGTTCTATAGATCAGCTAATTAAGGGAAGTGGCTTACGTTCATGGTTCCAATGCCAAACGGTTTAAAGCAGGCCATGTTGTCATTGGCAAACTCCGCAGGCTTGTTAGGCAGGAAACGCTCGGGGCAGAACTCGTTCGCTCGAGCAAAGTTCTTAGGATCTTCCCACATGCCGGGCAACGAAATATTGACGGAAGTCTGTACTAATATTAGACCCCACTTCGCAGTGCGTGGTTGGTAGTGTTTTAACTTACCATCTCTGGGATCCACTGGCCGCAGACCCTCCCGCCGCCTTTGGGTGGCACACGCCAAAGGAGATTGAGAACGGGTGGGTACAAGCGCATGGACTCGTTCAGACACGCATTCATATATTCCAAATGCGCCACGGTCGGAATGCTGATCTCGCTGTCGTGTTTGAAGGTAGCACGAATCTCCTCACAGAGCTTTTTGAGGCAGTGCGGGTTGTTGCCCAAGAAATAGCTCAGGCCGGTGAGCAAGGTCGAGACGGTGTTGGAACCGGTGCCAACCAAAGTGACTGCTGTGACCATCATCTCAGCCTTGGTTAGGCCTTCGCCAGCTTCATTGTTCTCGCCACTTTTAATTATGATGCGATCCCAGAAATCGCCGCGTATACCACCACTGTTGAGTCGATCCTCCACTCGGGCCTTGGCGTATTTGAAGTTCTTAATTCTGGCCATGAGCATGTGCTTCGGGATGAAGTAGGGAGCAAGCTTGACAATACCCCACTCACGGAAGACTAGTTTCAATTGAGACTCAAAAGCAGTTGCCGCGATGGTTTGGATCTGGTGTCACTGTGAGCTATCCTGTGCAGGCAGAGGTGCCTTCCTAAACTCGGACTCACCCAGCTGTGTTCTTGCTCATTCTCCACACAATTGAAAGGCTCGTTCCAACCAAGGTCGCTAATGATATCGAAGCTGAGCATTTGCAGCCAAGAAGTAAAATCCACTGATTCACCGCGCTTGCTGATCTCACCAACCTTCTTGACGAAGAGATTGATGTATTTGTTAATGAGGGGCTCCTGTTCTTGCAAGCCCTTCTCTGAGAAGGCGTGGTTAAGCAGTCTTCGAAAGCGGGCATGTTCTTCCGGTGGAGTATTCAGGATGCTCTTTAAATTGCCGGCGTTGTTTCCCTGTGGGACTCGCGCTGGGTGGCGAGGCCATTGCACCTTGCCTTTATTATATCCAAAGATGTCATGCCAGGCTTGCGCGCTAGCAAAGCTGAGCTCGTTGGGAGCTAGACGTACAACCTCGCCATACTGGAAATGCACTTGTTTTGCGTTCTTGTGCAAATACCCCGTGAGTTGCCAATAATCCTGAGTCTCACGTTAGTATAGAAGCGATGGAAAATCCATCTGGCTCATACCCATGGCAGTCGGGTGATTTTGCAATACCACGGTCCCGGGATTTTAGCAAGGGGATGGAAGTAGAGGTTGTAGATCACACTGTAGGCTAGATAGATGAACGGGGCAGCAACTAAGAGCCAGAGAGAAAGAGCAGGCACGTGGAGAGCGCTCAGAGCAGATTTTACCAAAGTGCTGTCCATACCTGGTCACGTGTCTTGATTGGGAAAGATGGGGAAAGATTGGTTGAGACACTGAAGAGATCGAGACTCAGGACTGAACTTTAATCGCGAGAAACAGAACATTTTGAGTTAGCACACGTCGCTCGGATTTTGGACGATGATCTACAGTACTGTCATCAAAACGCGAAAGTTCCAAAGTTACCTATGCGGGAGTTTATTACGTATGCTCGGACTTAGCTACTGTGGCACTTACGTACAGGCCATAAGTACTGTATTGTAAAATCCGCTAGTGGGACCAGGGGATACCTTTCGATATTGATGCACACAACCATAGCCGCAGTGATAAAATAGTACGAGACACCTGGTTGTCCGACAATAATTCAAAAGCAGCGTAGCGATACTACTCAGGTGAGGATCCATGCCGATGTTCCTTGCTAGCGGATCTTTACAATACTGTACTGTACGTAAAGGGGGGGGAATAATATGGTTGCAAAACAGCTGAAGGGGGTGGTCAGCAAAGGCTTACTTACAGTGCTTACATGCTGAGGGCCTGGACCACACCATAAAATTCATTCGGCTTAGCGTGCCGGGTCGTATCGGCCGAACCTAAGCGCGGCAAGTGATTGGCTCGGACACTGTGTCGGCCGTCGCCCCCCGGCCGGATGCCGGCCGGTACCTTGCATACGATCCTTTTAAGCCCGCATACTATTCGTCCATCATCTCTCACTCACCAAATTCAAGCCACTTCTCTGCCACAAAATCCTAAAGATCAAGAAGACAACAACGTACCACAAAATCAAGAAAAACGACAACATACGCGCTCAGCAGCACATTGTCCTCACCAGAGCTCTCTTTGCTTCGATTGCACGGCCATGGCTTCGAGCCTGCCTTCAGAGCTAGATGGCTCCGGGCCAAGCAGCCTTCCATCGGAGAAGGAAACATCGTTGAACAACCCAGCAGACCTGGAGGCTCAAGGTGACAACGAGAACGGTGCAAACAACTCAAAGGATCCCAATCTGGTGACGTGGAATGGACCAGATGATCCTGAGAACCCAAAGAATTGGCCGGATAAAGCCAAATGGAAGTTCACCGTCGGCGTTTCACTGTTCACCTTTATTTCGCCCGTCTCGTCCTCCATGGTGGCTCCCGCAATAGCGCAGCTGGGTCACGACCTCCATATGAAGAGCCAGTTTGAGGAAGAGCTCGCCCTCTCCATCTTCATTCTCGCCTATGCTATCGGCCCCTTCTTCTTTGGCCCCTATTCCGAAGTCTACGGTCGAAAGCGCCTGTTGCAGGTTAGCAATCTATGGTACTTCGCGTGGAATTTGGCCTGCGGCTTCGCCCAGAATAAAGCCGAGTTTTTCGTCTTCCGTTTTCTGGCTGGCCTCGGTGGGAGTGCTCCGCTCGCCGTCGGAGGCGGAGCGATAGGGTGAGTGCAGTGTGAAGAGTTCGTGCCCTCAGGATTATTGCAGTGCTAACCAGCTCTTTCACAGTGACGTTTGGACAGCTGAACAACGCGGCAGAGCCATGGGCATATACACTCTTGCGCCAATCCTTGGTCCAGTCCTTGGTCCCGTTGCCGGCGGTTGGATTGCTCAGTATTCGACATGGCGCTGGGTTTTTTGGTCGTCTAGTATTGCGGCAATGGCAGTTCAAGTATATGGCATCTTCGGCCTTCGAGAGTCTCACGGCTCGACACTACTCAGGCAGAAAAAGGCTCGATTGATTAAGGAGACCGGCAATCACGATCTTTACCTTGGTGGAGATGCCGACCTACCGCTCCACACGAAGATCCTTGGTGCCGTAAAACGTCCGGTCCTCCTTTTCTTCACTCAACCGATCGTCTTATTGATTGCAACTTATATGGCGTATATATTCGGTCTCAACTACCTCTTCATCGCCACCTTTCCCGAGGTATGGAGCGGTGTCTATGGCGAGTCTTTAGGCATTGCTGGTCTCAATTATATTTCCATCGGCATCGGGGCCTTCGTTGGTCTATTTGGGAACTTTTTTTTTGATCGACAGGATCTATAAGAGCCTCAAGGCTAGGAATGGTGACGTTGGTCGCCCAGAGTTCCGTATCCCAACCATGTCAATCGGTTCACCCTTGGTAACTATTGGTTTATTCTGGTATGGCTGGGCTATACAGGCTCGAGTATTCTGGGTAGTACCCAATCTCGGAATCATTGTCTTCACAGCGGGATCGATAGTCTGTCTGGCGGGCATGCAGACGTACATAGTCGATATCTACACTCGCTATGCGGCTAGTGCCTTCGCTTCCGCTGCGATTATTCGAAGTCTCGCTGGATTTGCCTTTCCACTGTTTGCACCATACCTTTACCAGGACCTGGGCTATGGCTGGGGCACAAGTGTCCTGGCTTTCATCAGCATCGGGCTTGGATGGACCTCTCCGATGATCTTTTGGTTTTTGGGAGAAGCATTGAGAAAGCGTTCGAAATACGCCGCAGGAGAATGAGCCCTTGAACATGGCGCCCGCGGCAGACAGCAGGTGCAGTTGGGTGTTATATCGATCTTGTTGTCCTACATGTTCAGATACGCGGATACAAGACACGATCTAACAAGACAAAAGAGTTTGCTTCTGGCGCAGTGCAGTTTGTCTCCGTTGAGCTGACAACGTATTGCTTACGTTACGAAATGTATAGTAATTTTAATGAAAGAGAATCCTAAGAGCACACACCGTTGCGAGCTATTCGTAGTCCATTAAGTGATCTATCTATAATGAAACAGATCCGTAAGGATAGACACCGTTGCGTACCATTCGTAGCTTATGAGGATGGATGGCCTGACCATCGAATTTTTTGAACTTACAACTCGTACGAAAAGAAACGCCCAGTGGCATGGCTGGGCTGGGATTTCAAGGGCTGGAACTAAAGGTAAATAGCTTTATTTTTGACCGATTAGGCAATTCAAAGAATCAATACTGATATCAGGAACATCCTATACAAATAGTCCCTAAAAGTATGTGAATATTTTGCCATACAAATTGGGGTGATTCCAGCGTTTTTCAGGTCTGGGGACTATTTTCGACGNAAGTTTCCTATCCGTGTGGCGTAGTTTGGCGTCGGATTTTACGGGCTGGGCCATTTAGGTTGTGGCGTAATCTTCTTTCGTTACTCAGTATATTTATTGTCTGGCAATATGCCCTTCATGTGTCCTTGCTGTAATCCAGCGCGCGTCCCGACACCTTCATACGATGGCTTTGCGGATGCCCTTCGATAAAGGATACTGGAACGATTATCTGTCAGGCCAGGAGTCGAAACTACCACACCTGAGCGATGTTTCGACTCTCTCTGACCGGGTGGTGAGGGTGCTGGGTGGAAATCCCGGACACATGCAGTTGCAAGGCACAAACACATACATCGTAGGCACTGGCAGGAAACGAATTCTTATAGATACTGGAGAGGTACGCCTACATACTTGTCGCCTGAAAATCTGGCTAGTGGTAGAGACTGATACTGCTCCGCGAGTGTAGGGTGCCCCATGCTGGATCGCAAGAATCACCAAATACCTCAAGACAGCGCATATCGAATTGTCCTATGTTCTACTGACGCATTGGCATGGAGACCACACGGGTGGAGTACCTGATCTCATAGCCTACGATGATACCCTAGCGACAAAGATCTACAAAAACCAGCCAGATTATTTTCAGAAGGATATCGGCGACGGACAGGTCTTTCAAGTCGAAGGCGCAACTTTAAGAGCCGTCTATACTCCCGGCCATGCTGTTGATCACATGTGTTTTCACCTGGAGGAAGACGACGCCCTCTTCACCGGTGATAATGTACTTGGACATGGCTACTCCGTTATGCAGGATCTTGGAATATACATCCGCAGTTTAAAACTGATGGCTGCGGAAGGCTGTTCGCGTGGTTATCCAGGACATGGGGCGCGCATTGATGATCTGCCGGCTACGATACAGGATTATATTCAGCACAAGGAGGCTCGAGTGAATCAGATTTACACTGTCCTAGCGCGCAGTAAAAGCGAGCTTGAGCGGATTGGCCAGCGAGGCAGAGGAGGCATGACAATGGAAGAGATTGTGAAGTCCCTCTACGGCGATGTTCCACCGGAGCTGGTGGAGAAGGCATTAGGTCCTTTCCTGACGCAGGTATTGTGGAAGCTGGCGGAGGACCTCAAAGTTGGTTTCGAGCCAGGTGAGCCGAAGAAGCGGAGATGGTTTGCGAGACCGATGAATGTGCGGCTCCACACAGCGTGATGATCTTGGATGGCAAGTAGGTGACGACTCACGGGCGAATGCGATAGGTTAATGACAAAAGCCGAAACCAGTCAAAGAGCTTGAAATGTCAGGCGCTAACTTCCAAAGTCCGGCTCTAACTAGTCCTCCACAATGACGATCGTTGACTTCCCTTCAGCCACCCCGTGGCTTCGGGATTAAGTGGAGTAACGATATTTTGGAATATAGTTGTTGTTATAGCAATAGTAGCGATTAACTATCTTATAACAATAGTACATACCTGATAACAAATAGGATCAACAACCTATTTTTAGATAAAAACGTATACCTTTGTATTAAATACCTTTGGCAATGATAAACCTGAAGCAGAATCTGTATCTAAGATATATTAAATCATGAATATTATACGATTTTTAATTCAAAAGATTTAAAAGGATTCAAAGGGACTCTAAAGGATGATTCTGTTTATGAATACTCGGCAAGAAATGGATCGAATTGGAGTACTATACGGTCAGTATTACAACAAGAGTTAACTCTAAAAAAAGTAAAACGCAAGCTCCACGTTTCGACAGGGAATAATAATGCTGGGGGGAGGGGAGGGGGGGTACTTTATAGACAGACCGACCCTCCAAATGTTGGCTCGCGGAGACGTGATTGAGCTCGTCCGGCCAAAAGTCCCATTAAGAACCTCGCCTGTGGATGAAGAGGAAATACTTTGGTAGTAACTTTCGAAACCATCATGATCGTCAAACAACCCTCTTCAGTTCTCATCATTGGTGCCGGCCTTTCAGGATTAACACTGGGGCGCCTGCTCACGAACGCTGGCATCCCCAACATTGTGTTTGAAGCCTCACCACCTGAACGCCGACAAGGGTTCTCTATTACCCTTCGCGGATGGGGTTACGAAGCACTCCTTTCAGCGTTGGGGGACGTGCCTCTTTCCAGTTTACAGAAAGGAGTTGCTTCAGACCGCCTCATCGGTGGTGCAGGCTGGCTGGAACACGCCAGGCTCGACAATTCCACCGGCGAGGTCCTGATCGCTCCAGACTCAGCCACGGTAGCCGCTTTCCGAGCAAACCGTAACGCGTTACGCCAGTGGATCTCAGACTGCGGGGAGGAAGGCATGGACATACGTTACAACCACAGACTCAAGAGCTTCCAAAGCAAGCCTGGTGGTGTTCATGTCGAGTTCGAAAACGGTGCGAGATTCTCTGGCTCGCTCTTAGTCGCAGCCGACGGTGTGTATTCGACCGGTAAGAGCCATGTTTGCCCGAGAGCGTGCTTCTGCCTCGTATGCTGACCGTTCGTAGTTCGGCAGCAGATTCTCCCGCACGTCAAGCCTGAAGTCATTCCCGCCGTGGTTTACCACGGTGAGTTCTCAGTCACACGCGACGAGTTCGACCGAACGTTTGCGCCAGTAATGGGCAAAGCGAACATCATCGCCGGTTTTGGAGACAATTTCAACACGCCCATCACGATTGCCGATGCCAACAAGCAGCGGTATTATCTCGACTGGTCGTACTCGCGCCCCATGAAGGGAAAAAACGACCCCCTCTATCGACCGGACGCCAGTGCCGAAGAGGCAAAGCAGATCCCACAAGCGCTGCTCGACGAGCTTGGTTCGCTCCAGCTAGCTGAGCCGTGGGCGTCGGTATTGAATCCGGAAGCCATTCAAGAACATTCTGTCTTCAGCTGGACAAGCCGGTACGTGCACATGCTACCAACAGATTTCGAAGCCGCGGCAAAAGAAGGCGTGGTATTCCTTGGGGACTCGTGGCACGCGATGCCAGTCTTCGGTGGTGAAGGCGGCAACCACGCTATCGTAGACGCTGTCGAGCTGGCTAAGGCAATGACTGCAAGCCCGTCGGACAATACAGCTGCCATTGCCACGTTTTATAAGGGCGCGGCACCGCGGACGGGAGACGCCATCAGAAGGACGCGACAACGATTTCTTATCATGCATCGGCCGTTAGCACAGTGGAAGGACCTGGCTGAGAAGAAGAAGATCTTGGCGATAGGGAGGTAATCTCACGGTATGTATACAGCTTGATCAAGTGTTGCAAATTGTCGTGTTTTTAAGGTTCGGAAGGAGGAGTTTTGCTGCGTAAAGTAAGGCTGTTAATCGCGCTAAAGATAGTGAATATTCTATTCTTCCAAATCTTGAAATCTCAGTCTATTTATATATGAAAATCGTAATGTTTNAAAAAGTTATAATATAACAATACTAAATAATTTGTCAAAGGTTAGCTTTAATAATGTATAAATTTTAGTTGTTATTAAATAATAGCTATCTAATAATAGTATCTTTAGAGTATAAGAGAGTTTGCCACGTAAAACGTGTAATTTCTGAACCTTAACGCCTATAAGAGTAAGTTTTTAGCAAAGCTTCTTTTGTTAAAGATATTATGCTTGTTATTTGTTTATAAGTAATATACAAAATCTATAAGTATGTTAGCTTTTGGACTTTTAGATGTGTTGTGAGAGAACTATCGGGTTGTACGGTTGGTTACATACAGTAGCGATATGGGAGTAGGTGATCGAGTTGTATGGCCATGGAGTGTAGCTGAGCAACCGACCAATCAGAAGGTAGGGTGTGCTAGAATAGGAGAGAGGAAGGCCTGTATATTCTAGCTTCTACAGCTATTACTATATATATATGGGATCATGTGATATAGGACGAGATATCCTTACCACATTACCTTCTGATTAGTTAGTTGTACTTAACACTTTATGATTATACAACTCGATTATTACTTATATCGCCATTGTACATAATCAACTGTACAGTTTAATAGTTCTCTTGTAATATAACATATAGTTATATTAAGGTATATTCTTGGTAATGCCACTACTTGAGCGACTATTAATTTCATTTCGCCTGGTGCCATTAGGCGCGGTGTGCCACGTGGTGGGGTACCGGCCATCTACCAATTTCATCTTTTAATATGATAAACTGTATCTTTTTTTTACTGAACAACAATGGACCCTTTTACTTCTTTACCAGCTTCTCTTCTCCTAGATATTCTCAAAAATATCTCCGATTTTACAACTCTACAGCTTTTTCTATCGGCTAGCCCCGCCGCAAATGCTTTGTTTCGGGACTACGCCTTTGAAGTCACAAACGCAATTGGAGACTCATCACTAGACCTCGAGCTACCTCAATATCTATACGCGTTATTCGCCATATATACTGGTCATGTTTTATCTCAGACCTTGGAAGATTTCCTTCGCGATTATATTCATGGTAACCAGGCTTTCCTGAGCCTAAAAAATGATTGCCGTCGGCGCCAGTCGAGCGTCGACTTAGAAACTTTCGGTCATCTCCGCCGGGTTCTGGACTGTGCGGCGAATATTGAGCGGCTCACAATTCTTTGTCTTGACAAATTGTTGTCTCGACTTGCAACGATTAAGCCGTTAATATTAAACGATCCACAAAGTCTCTATGCCAAGGACTTTGAGCCTCGAAGAAATGGCCCTAATCCGCTGCACTTTACCATGCCTAATCTCAGCTGGCCATTTGCCGGCTCTCAATNCCCCCCCATCATCCCCTTTAAAGGTCGATTGCGAAGCACGAAATCTTGCACCGTCATGGATTGAGCTATTTCGGGTAAAACGTGCCGTCTGGACAATTCAAGTGTTTTTAGAGGCTAGAGCGAGACTTGCTTTGTCCGGTTGGCCAACTGGAAGTGACGAAATTGACACAGGAGTTGATTTCCATCACATATTTAGCGACGTATATAATCCTCCCACCGAAAGCCACGTGAAAGAGGTAGCACAGTGTCTCATGGATCTTGGTCCCGACCTTGATGCGCTATGGTTCTATTCGCGTCCAACGCCTCCATCTACTCTGATGCATGACCCATCTCTGCCAACTCAATTCCCTCCCATTATCTTGTCTAAGCTTCCTGAATCTCGTCGCTCTTCCACACCATCAGGTTTCTGGCCTCGACAGCCTACCAGCGAGGAGTCCGTTTTATGGGAACAAACAGCCAAGACCTTACGAGGCGGGGCATATTCTACTGGACGCTCTATGCTATGGAGACTACTAGAATTCCTTCGGGACCGAGAAGAGATAGTAGATGAAAAAAGGATAATACAGGTTACCATGATAGCTGAGTGGTTAGGATTACGAATATGGGATCGCAGGAGGCTTTCTTGCTTACAGTTAGCTCCTGCGTTTACTAGAGCATCTAGTTTGGAGGGGGTTTCTTCACATGAAATGAGGCCTGTAGAGCATCTTCTATACACTTGGTGGAGTGTTATTCTGCCATGGGCAGTCCAGGTTCATGAGGAGATGAATAAAGCAGAGGTCCATTGACTTCGGCTATCCACGCGAAGAGACTGTCCTTTGACGATCTTGCTTTGATATCAAGGTTATGCAATAGTTTATCTCAAATCTACAATTCCAAGATTAACTCTTTTCTCNTTTTCTTTTTTATCTTTAACATTTAAGAGATGTTAATATTCAACTTAATTAACACTAAGATAAAGTTTATAAAAATAATATAATAATATGTTTTTAATATATTACTTAGAACATTAAAATTATATGTTGTAAATTGAACAAATATAACTTCTCCTTTTTTTTAACATGTTAATAACAAGGAGGATCTTTCTTTCTTAATGAGAATTAATTTTTCTTAGCATTATGATGTGTTTTGGTTGAAAAATTAGGAGTTGAAAGCGGTGATGGTAGTAGACCGGGAATTACGTTACGGCGGTCTCCGTCAATTACGTAAGCACCATTCCTGACACAAGCATGGAATTCGGCTTCGTGAGGCTGAGTGCCAACAAAATGTTTCGTTGTCTAAATAAGAGCAGTTATTTTGTTAGCCTTTTTCATCCTCATGTAGGATAGCGAGCAAACTGCTATTACGAGGAGTACGATACAGCCTCATTTGGCCCTCTTGTGTAGAGCATCACCCCACAGTCAGCCGGCCCAAGCCGCGATCCATGTGGAGGAGGCGTCACTTAGTCGCTCTATTTAAACTTTATTTCAATTTAAAACGAGCAAAGTATCTCCCACTTGTCCTATCCAAGCCGTCTTCTTTGGGAAGATATTCAGGTCTTTTCTTTCCATGAAGATTTCGTTCTGCTTGGGCTTCATTTCAAAATCGAGTCACCATGTCAGGGTTTTGCGTGTACAGAGTGAGTAACGGAAGGTTAGGTAGCTGACCGTTGCGGTGATATAAAGCCTATGGCTACTGAACAGCGAGGCAGCAGAGCGTGCGACAGAGTATTTAAAATAGGTAATCGGGGAAAGAGAATACAATTTGATCCCCGAACCCTTAGATACAGGAGAGAAATAGGCTGGCTCTCCCATCAGCTTACGCCTCTCTGAAATAACATGATAGCTGACATCAGGTGGCTGCGACTGTGCTGCATTCCGCCTAACGCCCCGCCGGATTTAGCGCAAGGCTGCATGCTTGCGTGACATCCATCTTCACCTCTTTCTATCACCTCTTTGTTTAGAATCCAACTTCCCGGATCTGTTGCAGATGCTTCGACTGGTTTTGGCAGGCTGCGGTCTATCGAAGCCGACCAATGCTCGGTTAGACACAGATACATCAACGGTTTACAAACTTTCTCACTTTGATATGTGCTGGGAAATCCTACGACACTAACATCGCCAGCAGTCCTTCCATCACCCCAATAATGGAACGCTTCAAATACAATCCTATTGATCTCGAAAAGCCTTCTTTTCGACTTCTCCGTCTCCTGAAAGGAGATGGACGCGATATATCCTGTGAAATTTTCGACGCATGGCTCCATCAACGGGAAAACGCAATTTCCTACGAAGCTTTATCTTACACATGGGGCTACAAGGAATTTGCAGAGAGCATCGTGGTGAAGGGAAGAAGACTACCTATCACCCTAAACTTATACCGAGCCCTCCGAGATCTTCGTCTACGAGATCGAGATCGGATATTATGGGTGGACGCTATTTGCATCGATCAACACAATAGGAAAGAGCAAGGACACCAAGTCCAACAGATGGGTTCTATATATAAGCAAGCAGATCAAGTTATTTTCTGGTTGGGTCAATCCACGTACAATACAAACGNTTTTTATGGATTCCTTACGGGAGCTCCAAAAAGAGAGCATTAAGCATGTTTGCAAGGGCTGGAAACGTTCTGATCAGCGTTGGGTGAATCTTTGGACAACAGTCCAACTGACCTTGCGGGATCGTCATTCAAGCCTAATAGATCGACAACACGAGGGCCTGCAAGATCTTTTGGGTCGATCTTGGTTCAGGAGGGTTTGGATTTTGCAGGAAGTGGCCAATGCTCAGGCTGCGTCGGTTTATTGCGGTACGAAATCTGTTTCAGCACGCTTCTTTGCTCTTGCGCCACGACTGACAAATATACAACCGGACCGTCATTGCGAAGCCGTTCTGGATATAATGCCCGGTCCATCGAGAGAGGATTCGTGGTGGAGCGGGAACCGAGATCTCTACACACTCCTCGACAATTTTGGTGGCAGCAAAGCCACTGATCCACGAGACATGATATACGCCTTGCTTGAAATGTCGTCTGATGCCAAGGATTCCGACATTCTACGCCCAGATTACGATAGGTCCATTCAGGAGCTTGTTCACAATGTATTTTGCTTTTTATACTATCATGATACTGGGATAGAGCGGACAATAGAGGATCTTATCTCACATCTAAGATTCCTTAACAATCATACTCTCGAAAGACTTATAGAATTGTCGGATATGGAAAATATAGCATCCCTTGTTAAACAATTTAAACGAAGAGGTGTTAAGATCACAGGGGAGGTGATCATGGCTGCAGCAAAGAATAATGTGTGTGGAGGTAAAGTGATGGAGCTACTTATACAGCAGCAAGGGGACGAGGTCGGAGAACATGGGCACGGTGTCTGGCAGTACCTCAATTTTATGGATAATGAGCGCCGGACACCACTATTGTTAGCTATTATGAATAAGAATAAGGCAGTGGTCCAGCTCCTGCTCGAGAATGGTGCTGACCTAGAGTTAAAATGTTTAAATGGCCAGACGCCATTATTATGGACTGCTGAACATGCTAATACAGAGATGGTCTGGCTATTGCTCGAGAAGGGTGCTGACCTCGAGGTGAAAGATAGGAATGGTCGAACACCACTATTATTAACTGTTATAGCTGGGAAGGAGGCAATGGTTCAGCTACTGCTGGAAAAGGGTGCTGACCTTGAGGTGAATGATATGAATGGCCGAACACCACTATTATTAGCTGTTATAAATGGGAAGGAGGTAGTGGTCCGGCTACTGCTCGAGAAGGGTGCTRACCTCRAGRTGAAAGATAGAAATGGMCGGACGCCAYTATYATGGGCTGCTGAACRRGCGRATACARAGATGGTCCGGCTACTGCTCGAGAAGGGTGCTAACCTCAAGGTGAAAGATAGAAATGGACGGACGCCATTATCATGGGCTACCGAGCGCGGGAACACGGCGATGGTCCGACTTCTTCGGAAGAGGGCCAATCATGACAGATGAGTCGTATTGGACACCACTGTTCGGTGTTGTGGTAGCTGGGCTTCTGGTGCTCCTGTTTGGATGAACAATAAAACTCTCGTGGCGGGCGCGGGACAGCTCTCTTGTGACAACGAGACTACGATAGGAGAGGTTAGAGATTGATTGATATTTTATTCTAGTGCTACAGTACACATATATGATAAGATACCGTAGGTTGGCAGATCATTTAGAGAAAGTGGTGCAAGCTCAGCTTCGATGGATCAGCGAGATCTCCTGGGAT
Organism: Scytalidium lignicola; assembly: GCA_002812745.2. Lineage (NCBI taxonomy): Eukaryota > Fungi > Ascomycota > Leotiomycetes > Scytalidium > Scytalidium lignicola. The sequence continues at coordinate 25,504 of NCSJ02000198.1, forward strand.
GAGATAATCTCAAGAAGGCGAATTTCGTTCGCTTTTAGCGGCGTATACTCATACTTATCAACCCGCTTTTCGCCGACAGATTCATTGCAGTCGGCGTGGACGGATGCCATCACTCCTATGTGTCTCAAAACGCCGAGTTACTTAATCGAACTTGAAGGAACACCAAGGGGAATATAGGTCCTGCATTGGAACAAAAGATAAATGAGGATAACTTTGGAGTGTCTAAAAGCTGCAAACTAGTACTTTGCAACAAAAGCGCAGTGTAATTACAACTTATTAAGGAGAGTTACGGCAAGGCTAGGTGGAAAGGCGTTTCAACGTGGTGGCGCCTGATGAGGAGGCTCAACAAAGTATGCGCACGGACCACTGAACAGCAGATGCAGATGCAGATGCAGCTAGCTAGACTGGTATTGACGCATCTGAAAGTGTGTCAAACAGAAAATCACTGAGTTCCAGGTGCTGTAAAACAAGTTGACTAATTGCTTAATAATTATCTTTACCTGAGGGCGAAGCAATTTTGACAGATTTCCTGCTGATATCAGCGAAGTCCTTAGGCAGCGGTTCAATGTTCTTGTAATGACTCCGTTACCGGTACTGGAAAACCTTCGCTTATCGGTGGCTGGTGGGTGACTAACTGTAATCACACTAGTACATCTAAAAAGCGGAGCCTAAATTAAAACTCAAAGAGTTTGGTTGTGAAGCTAGTTGATCGGATATGTTGGATTGAAGATTAATAATGTCATGAGATCTAGAAGTTTAATGCAAGACCAATGCTGCAGATTCTTGAGAATACCAAAACTTTTCCCAGAATTCCATTGCATAGTGTATAGTGATCTGAATGGTGTAAGTCATCCCCGAAGGGTCGTGGTTCTTCGCCTATAACATAGCATTCACCCACGCAAGTAAAATGTAGAATCTCCGGCATGTAATTAACCAACAACTTCTTAGCTTTGTATCTTGTTAATGCTTTTTCCACAACATGATCGACGTTAACACCGTTGTCCGAAGCTGGGCGAAAAATAAACAATCGCTCGCTTCCCTGACCACTAGGAGACTCGTGGTGATGATTACTGGGAAAATAGCCCATAATATCTCCAGCACTTGTCTTAGCTGGACAAACCCCAAAGTACGGTGACTTGGGTGGAGCAATACCACTAAAGTGGTTATCGCATCGAAAGAACACTTGGCTTGGTGACTTATTATCAGAGCGCCAACCACTCTCCATATTTTTCAACTCCTCGTGGCTGAACAAATCTACAGACTCAGCGCTAACGCCCGAAACACTACCGATTGCACACCCTTGCATAACCAACAATGAGGATTCAGATATCAATATCGGACCCCAGAGGTGCACGATCTGATTGGGCATAGGTACCGACCATCCAGTGTAGCCTTCCCTTACCTTAAACCGTTTCAAGTTATCCCAACTTACAACTGAAATATCTTCCACTTGAGATTTTCCAATATTGGCTGACCAGTTCGGTACCCATGACGGCAGATCAGAATTGGTGCCAACTGGATTTGTCTCTGTGGCTATTGCAACCAATAAAGAAACATCTGGTAAGAAAGTTGTTGCGGCCTCTATATAAACTTGCATGATTTCGAATAGTCAACTTTGATAGGAGATGATGCTTTTGACTGTTCTGCAACATCTAAGAGTGCGAAAACTTGATCGCGAGGGTCTGTTGCTTTTGACTGCCTCCGATGCGCAGCTAAGAGGAGAGACTTTAGATCAGGTCTTTCCCCTACGACATAGACTTTTCTTGCCTCCTCGTATTCGATCAAAGTTCTCCAAATGCTCTTGTAGTTCTGAGAAGGCTCCATTTCAAGATTCCAGTGTTTACAAATATCTCTCCACCGTATTTTCAAATTTCCACACTGGATCCAAGGGTCTCTAGACGCAACTAACTCTGGAAACACCCAAGCTCTGGAAAACCAATCTCGACTGAAGATACCCATCTTGAAATCATGTTTTTGACTCTTCCATTCAGCATCATCTGGGGAAAGCAAGGTTTCTTTTATGGATTGACCCTCTTTTGATTTGAAAGATAATTTTCGTAGCTCTAGAAGAAGTTTAATCGATCGTGTAGACCATTCATTGGTCTCACCTAGATAAATGATGGTATGAGTTGTAGCGTTATAAATGTGCAACATCTGACTGACTTGGAGGTTGCGCTCGTCTGTATCATTTTGGTTAATGCAAATTGAGTCCATCTAGAGTGGAAGAACACGTTTTGTCACGGACACTTTGCAATACCAACTCCGCATTTTTTGTCACTTTGTGGTCTTTATCATTCACAGAAATTGTCACTATTTTAGCTCGGACACCCCAGCAATAAGATAGAGCTATAAAATGCTCTATCAATTCGTTCTCGTATTCTCCAACGCGCTTCTCCTCAAGCGTACCAGAAATCCCGTCTGAGGGGTCGTTGGAAGGATGTAGATTGAATACTCGAAAGTTATCTTTGTAGCGAAGAGGGCTATGATTCCAGTTTTGAGGGATTGGCTGTACTATGACATCACCAGTGCGTAACATTATATCTCTTATGGTTGGAGGCATTCTCAGTTGGCTGTGAGCAAGCTGGTGAGTATCAGGGTACTGTGTAGTGTAGAGTAACGGGAGGCTAACAGGTGGGTAGATAGTCACTAGGTGAGCCGTAGAATAGCGGGAAAGTAGCGTCAAGATAGAAGGCTATATTCCGAGAACTAACGGATACTACAAATTGATCTCTGAACCTCTCAATCAGAGGGGGGAACTCTCCTATTTATACTTAATGGCAGGCCTGTAGGTCGCTAGCCGCGTAGAAACCTCCTGACTTATCCTCTATAATAGCCACTTGACAAAGAGCCTTGACAGTGAGGCTGGGAGCACTTTGTGACTGTTGGACAGGCTACGGCTACTGTTATCATTGGTACGTACGCGAACAGTATGAATTTCAACTATCATAACAACTAGCTAATAACAGCTACAGCTGGGGAAATACTCCCATATCATATACGCACTTGTAAACGTATGTTTCATGTGAAAATGTCTCACAGGTATGATAATTGCTCTGACTCTGACTCTATGACTTCATATGGCTTTTGCCATGGCTTGTCATGTGAGTGTATCAAATACCTGAGGCTACAACAAGCTATATAAGTTGGCGATCGGTAATCAATAGGTAGCTAGAGAATATTTGTGCTACTCTCCGCGATCCAACCTTTTGACACAAGTAAAGTATTCACTGCTTGACCCTCGGGCGAGAAGGCAACTGAGCTGACCTAGTCTAAGTGGCCCTCGCGCGTCTGCAGTACAGCACCTGTCACGGCGTCCCAGAGTCGTACTGTTTTATCGTCAGAGCCAGATACGACTTGCTTGCTGTCAGGCGAGAAGGCAACTGAGAAGACCCATCCCGAGTGGCCTTCGAGCGTCTGTAGCACCGTATATACAGATCAATCTGCTTGCACTTTCGGTTGTATTTGGATCTAAGTGGGGATACACCCCTCGAATTATCTCTGAACGATGTTTTTTCCTGGGGTGAAGATAAGGCTAGAACAGTATAGTTGGAGAGGTGCCTGCTCAGCCACTAATCGATTAGATAAGGCGAATCGCTTTGCATTGATAGACAAACGCATGTAAGTCAGGACTTATATCAGCCTAAGCTTTAATCAGCTAGAATATTCTGATATTATAAGATAACATCTAGTCATCACACATCAATCCTAACGCGAAGGAAATCTGTTTCTGTTCGGAAAGGTGAGCAGAGCTGCTTGATCGGCAATACTAGAATGGACTTACACTCTACTCAGAAGGCCGCTGGCAGTAAGTAGTAACGGACTCAGACCGACGCTGTTGAGGATTGATACTGTGACATGTAATCCGATTGATGTCGGATATTTATTCGTAGCCAGTTGGCATGCTGAATCGACAATACGAATAAGGGAGAGGATGACCAAGTAGATCCAGCCAGAGTTAAGACCAAAACCATGGCGTATACTGATCCAGATGGATAGGAAGAGGGTAGGCAAGAAGACTCCAAGCTCGACAATGCTGGAAGCGGCGCGGGCATCGGCTGCCATGCTGAGGACTGTTGAAGGAAGGGAATGTGTGCGATTGAGACTGCGGTATTAGAATATCATGGGTCGGAAATGTAGAAAGCCACCCTCTCTTTATATAACAAGAAAGTGTACAACTGTAGACAAATTCAGTTCGCTCAAGGTAAAATAAATGAATATTATTGAGCGAGAATGCTATTTGTACTAAGAATTGAGAGATTGAGACGTCTTGACGAGCAATGGGTAGACTACGAGCGGTTATTTTCTGCATTTTGTATACACAGGGTAAGGAACACGTCTGAAGCAGGGTGAATCCCACCTACCTTGTAGTGCATCATCACTGCATCTTACCTGGCCTAATGGACAATGGTCTGTGGTTTGATCTAACAAGCAGCTATAACCAACTAATATCGAGTGTTCCTAGCAAAAGCTCTTCTTTTTACTAATTCGGGCATGCATGACACTGGCTATAAGCACAGACCACTCACCATTATTTAAGCCAAAGAGCAAACCACTGTATACCTAATTACCGTAAGTGCCGCCAGCAGTAATAAGTTAGTGAATAATAAGGCTGGGGTGAGAAGATCTTAGCTGAGTAGAGACAAGGAAGCCATCATGCTGACTGTATCAAATTTATAACTGAAAGTGTAGGAGGTCAGTGGCAGGTGGCCGGGTCAATTAACAACCCGAGGGGAAAATGCTTTTCCAAAAGGTGCTAAACCCAGAACAGGTTGTAATTAAACCTTCATCTGGAAGGCTCTTGCAGGTTCAAAGTTGAATAGAGTACAATGCAATATAAGACCGGGGTTCACGAAGATTCAGTATCGTGTACTGCTTCACGTATTTTGACAAATGGACCACACAAGATAATAAAAGCATATAATGTAACTTATATAATCCCAGAATATTCGTAATTTCAAGAGGCTGAATCTTGGATTTGACACTTGTCTCACAGAATCCGGAGGCATCATAGACGATTGTTTTGCTCATCACTAAGCAATGGGTACGAGCCTCTCCCAAGCAGTCTTTGGTCAACGGACCCTCCCGAATGATATTTACATCACTCTTTACTATGATGCGATTAGATTTTCTGTATTTAAATTACACGGTAATAACGTTAGTGATGTAGAAGACTTTATTTCTTCTTTCTAATTGCGACACAACCGTATTTTAAGGTTAGTTAGCTTAATTAGCGCTTACTTAGATTGGCGGCTTGCATTTCGCACATAATCATGTACTTACGTACGTACTGTACGTAAGTACGGGTGTCTTGTTCCGCTGATAGTGTGCTTACGGCGTCTCCTTGTAAAGCTTGTGGATTCCTGCTGTCGGGACCTCGGTCCGCTATTTTGAATCTCCCGCTCACTGAAGCTGGCTCTGACCCTTAAACTCTCAAAGGAGCGAGACTAGTTCATGCCATTCATTATGTTACACGTGAGCTCGACCACAATCCTCATATCCCGCACACAAAAATTGTCAGCACAAAGTGGGATGCACTTGCCAAGCTACTCGTACATCCGGCACCATCAAGGATGAGGGGTTTGAAGAGTTATATATTTTGATTTAGCGTGCAGACTCCCCTCTGACTGTTGTAAATTTTCAATATTCAGGAAATATACCCTGAAGTTAACATCATTTAGTTGCCCCTGCTTTTATATTCATTAAAATAGAAAGGTCTTCCAAACCACATAACGAAAGACATGGCAAACACAGAACCTTCTAAACCATTTGGTCCCTTCACCGAAGGACTCGAAATAGCAAGTGCATACAAAGACTTCATCAAAGGGAAAACGAGTATCGCACCTACACACTCTTGTTAAGCGATCCTTAAATGCTGATCAAATTCCTAGTCTTCATAACTGGTGTAGCAGCAAACAGTTTGGGCGGCGAGGCTGCCTTAGCCATAGCCACCTCCCTGCCTGCCCTGCTCATCCTATCTGCACGTAACTCTTCCCGTGCTGAACTAATCGCCTCGAAAATCCGCGCGCTCCATCCTTTCGTCTCTGTGCAGATTCTCCCTATGGATCTCTCTTCCCTATCCGCTATCCGCAGCGCAGTTACAAGACTAGAGACCTAGACTCCCAAAATCAGTATCAACGTAGTGATTAACAGTGCAGCCATCATGGCGGCGCCGTATTCAAAAACAGCTGATGGCTTTGAGTCGCAATTTGAGATTTGCCATCTGGCACACTTTTTGGCAACCAATTTGATTCTAGCGAAAGGGTTACTTGGGGACGGAGGCAGGGTGGTTAATGTTACTAGTACAGGCCATAGATTTAGTGATGTCAGACGTGAAGATCCTGGGTTTTCAGTGTGTTTCCTGGTCCACCCACTCCTTCTTCAGCGGTTAGACTGACGAAAAGATAGAATGGTGAGTCGTATAACCAATGGCGAGCATACGGCCAAGCAAAAACTGCCAACATGCTCTTCTCGATCGCTCTCGCGGACTCGAAGATGCTTCAAAAGCGTAGAATCACATCATTTAGTATTCATCCTGGAAGTGAGTTTTCAGCATTATTTTACCCCTTGAACCCAAAGAACTCTGGAGAATTGACCTCCAGCTCTAGCAATCCAGACCAATGTTGGGCAACACATTAACGAAACAAGTTGGAAAATTTAGGTAGGGTTAAAATATCATGGGGTGATATTGTACTTCTGCTGACGGAGAGCCTAAATTCAGGTTGAAGATGCGAATAGAACAACTATTGAAAATCGCGTAATTAGTGACACGCGAGACTTTGCAACAAGGTGTCTCTACGTATCTAGTTTGGGCTTTTGATCCTGATATTATTAGTAAGCGTCTCAAAAATCATGTCCTCCATAGAGATATACTAACTAGATAACTTCTATTCAGATTATAATGGTGCATATCTCGAGGACTGCCAAATCAGAAAGCCACGACTAGCCTATGCTGGAAGTTTGGAAAGAGCACACTGCCTCTAGACATTATCTGAGGATATGGTTAGAGAGGAATTCGATATTTTTAGGGGGGATTAGTTTAGTGATGGAAGGATAAAAGCAGCGGTTGTTAAAACTGAGATCTAGTGGTAGAGAAATATGGGAACTCTGAGCATGCTCGCACAAGCACACTCTAGAAACTAGGACATACCACAGTAGAGAAAGAGTTGCATCTCTTTTTCTCCCCAAAGGCGGCAGTAGATAGCATGCTTGGAGCTACCTGATTGGTTCCCAACAAGCGCCTTTAGCTAAGAGTCGTAGGCACAGCCTATAGCAATAAATTGAATTAAACGAAAATGATTGTTCCATCAATTGATTGGAAGGGGTTTTCAAGAAGGACGATTGGCAAAATCCGTTACCACTATGTTTTAACCATGTTTTAATTTACGTAGTTAAAGTAGAAAGAGGACAGGACCGTTTAGGACGTTCAAAGTTTAAACTCTTTGGTGAGGAATTTAACAGGTTTAATTAAGGCTTAGATCAATCTAGAGGAAGGAAAACATACAACAACATTTTAATCCCACTGATAACAATTATAACCCTTTCTACAGCTCCGACTGAGTTTATTGAGTTACTTGTATGGTGGTAGGCGCTGGCTTGTCAAGACCGTACTTGGGTAGTAAAATCTTTGAATATAACCAGCGAAACCCAAAGAACTCAATTGCTCGAACGATTGTTGCCCCATAGCCGGACCAGATTGTGTCTGGGGGATGTCTTCGAACTATTTGGCTAACAACTGTTTTGGCATAGTCCGCACTGTTTGCTCCCGCTGACTCGTAGGACTCCCAAGCATCATTGATTGATTTCTCAAGGTATTGGTAGCGAGAGCCTGAGTATAGATAATGTGGTAAGTTACTGTTTATTACTTGTGGTATAATAGGGAGAATAATCATATTCAAATCGATTTTGCTTACCTGAAGGAGGTGGAGGCATCTTTTGAACTGTCATGTGCGTTTTCACACCCGCTGTGATTACGTGCACGATGCTGACACCCAAAGGTTTCATTTCAAATCGAAGAATCTGGGAGTACATATCTAGCGCTGCCTTGGAGGCATTGTAAATCATTTGGGATGGTTGCGGCATACAGTATGAGATGCTGCCGGTGAATACGATTTTTCCTTTAGATGCAATAAGCATATCTGCAAAGATCCCGTTCATCTCGATGATGCTGAAGAGATTTGTCCGGAACGTCTGAAAACACTCTTCTTCGGTCGTGTCGAGGGCCATTGCCATCACTCGATATCCAGCGTTGTGATACAATATGTCGAGTTTTCCATTCGTGGTTGTGTGGACAGTAGTATGCAAGTCTAGTATAGAAGTTCGGTCCGCAAGATCGAGCTTAAGAAGGGTTACATTTGGTAGTGATTCTAGATCACCCATAGCCTCGATGCGACGGGCACATGCGAATACATGGTAGTTACGGTTGGCAAACTCATGTGCGAGAGAGTAGCCAATGCCCCCTTGTGTGCAGCCGGTGATGAGGACGGTTGGCAACATAACTCTGGGAGGCTTCGTGTTTGTGGCTAAAACCACAGAAAGAATGAACTGAACGTGTTACCACATATTTCTATGTTACCACTTTATATTAAATTTGTATCCAACGGCAAAATACCAAGGTCTTTCAGAAGGTATTAAGTGAGACTGTAGGAATTTGGTATAGGTGAAATGCCTTAGGACTCGGGTACACGGTGCTGAGTTCAACCGGCGGACTAATATTGCGTGCTAGACTCAGATGTAGTTGATCAAATACAGTATGGTCCTATAGCTCTAGGCGACCTGAAACCCTTGAGCGGTGCTGAATTTGCCCGACGGACAAATATCTTTAGCGCCCACGTTACACAAAAGTCATCGCTCCATTTGCTGCAGAGATCCCGTTTCTCATAACCAGATTGAAAACAATGCAAAACGGCATCTTTCTACACCCCAGGGATGATTAAGCCGCCCAATGTGGAGAGCCACTACGTCCCTAATTAGTAGACTGGCGTGATCAGCGAATAAATGCAAGTTATTTTGCAATGCATTACTGTATGAACCTTATTCTTGATAAATACAAAAGCTTTAATGTAAATGGTAAAAGAGAAAACATTCTTATAGTATATCTTACTATCCTTATCTACTATATCCTGATCTAACTATTCTTTATCTTTAAGCATATTAGAATAGAAATAACTTAAGTCTAAGGCTTTATAAGTTGTTTATAAGGTATTAAAACTTATACTCTGAATAATTTTAGTTACTTGTTGTAACTTAACCACAATAAAGTTAAGTATGTTATTAATAAGGTTATAAATCTATAAAGTAGGTAGTTGTAAGAATAAAGATAGCAAATGTTTGAATTCTCGAGTAACTAATACAAAGGATCTTAATAATCTAGCAAATGCTTAAGTGATAATAAAGTCTGCATTGTAAATATCTTCGTTACTCTTAGAAGATGTGTAAAGGAAAGTAGTTCTTGATTGTAATAGTAACTGTAATGATGTAATAATGTTATCATTGTGTAAAGTAAGTACAGTAGTCAGTAATACTAAAAGTAGTAAAGTAATACTTTATAATAGAAGTATAGTTAAAATCGTTGTATTACCTACTTCTGCACAACAAATTTTAAGAGCTAACTGAAGTAGAGTAATTACTAAAGAATGTATTACAACTATTCCTAAACGAAAATGTATAATAACTTGTTGTAAATCAGTTTATGAAGTTGTAAGGATAAGTATGAAGGTAAGTATAAGCATAAAAGCTAAAGTAGTCGAATTAATGTCTGAGGATGCTAAAGATGTAGCAGACGCTAAAGTGACAACTGTAAAAGATAAGGTAACTTGTAGTTTGGCCTTAAAAAGGGCGATTACTTGTATTCTAAAGTTTTGCAAGAAGTGTTTAAGAATCTTCTTAAAAGCTAATTTGTTAACTGCTTAGTCACTAGGAAAGCAGATACCAGGGAAAGATGAATTGCTTATAGTTCTAAACGTTACAAACCCAGGTGTGAAATCCTTAGTCAATATAACTATAAAGCTCTCAAAAGCAGAAAAAGTGTCAGGATGAATTAATAAGGTGTATTGGTAGCCGGAGTCGTGGAAATTGAAAACTTGTTAGGCCAAGGTTACATCTGCAAACATCCACAGTAAAGTCTTAGATAATGGCTACACAATAGCCTGGTGATTAGAACTAATGGTTTATAGTAATCATGATTGAACAGTTGATATTGCTACCAGTTGTTATATTATAAGTCGGATTATATAAGAGGAATAAGCATGGTTCTATTTTGAAGCTTTGCAAAGTGACTAAAAGCTATGATCTATGATGATTAAGCTATAATGACTAAAGTTAACCAAGGATGTGCAATGACTAAGCGTAGCCTTAAGCTATAGCCTTAACAAGTATATATGAAAAGTAATGTTAATTATTATTAAATTACAATTTTAAAGTGTATTTTAATTATAAGCTAATATATAAAACTTTTTGTTATTTTTAAAGGAAAATGTTAGGAACGAACGATTGAATAGCTTTACCATTCGGCTAAAAAGGCAGATTATTAGCGATCACATCGCTAATAGCTATTCTACTATATATAGTGTTCCTAACAGAAAATATATATAAGCTTAATAGTATTTTACAAGATTAGAAGAATATAAAAGTTAAGTATTTACTTGTTTTGAAAATAGTTAAATTAATAGTTTTATAATTATTAAGTAGATAAAAGATATTTTTAAGCTTTAAATTAAGTTTTAAAACTTAGAGTAATAATGATTATTAATTTTAAATGATTATAAAAGTTATATAACTAATAATTTTATATAAAAATATTTTCAAAGTAAAATATTACTTTACTTTTTGTTAATATACTTTTCTTATATATTATAACTATTGAATTTATTAGTTTTTTCACCTTTAAAAGTTGTATATTAATGTTATATTATCAGGTTATAATTGAGATGTAAGATTGATTTATTCTAATAGAGTAAGAAGTGCTCTTTAAAGCTATGGTAGCCTAGGATCTAAGGTTATGGAATAGGTTATGTAATACAAGTGAATAAGTGAACGCCAAGACTGTTAAGCAAAGTTAACGAAGTAATGACCTAAGATATGCAACAATTATGACAGTATGCTCCCTTTGGCTTTGATCGACGTCTTGATGATTTACAATACCATGATTCTAACCTTAAAATATAGCCCTAGCTCTTTGCACACTGATTCCTTGCGGATATTGCTTACTATTGCCTTGTAATTCCTTATTGTACTGATTTTATAACCTTGATATCTTGTATTCATCACTTCAAGTGTTGTAGTTACTTTTTCACAAGTTATGATTGTTAATTTGCAATGTGTTCTTCATATTCCTTTACTAAGTCAAGTACATTGTCTAACTTTTTAATGTTATACTACTTGTTATCCTTTAGTCTATATCCTTTTTATCATACAAAGTATTTTGTCTGCCTTGTAAGTATAACTCTTTTGTTAAGAATCCTCTTAAGCTCAAATGACTTATAACTCTTTGTATCTCTCTTCATATCAACTAGTCTTAGGTAATTAAGCTTTTATCATTAGAATAGATTAAGTTATTTTGGCACTCTTTCTAATTGCTGAATTAAGAATACCAGGTGAATTTTCCAATGATTAAGTAATTATAACTTGTATGCCTAGCTTCTTACCCTCTGAATAATCTTAAAGGGTCTTATACATTATTAATACAACTTATGATTTGTTGTTATTAGAATATTATAATCCTTATAAAACTCTAAGAACATCTTTTCTCCTGGTTAAAATTAAGTTAACTTATGTTTCTTATTATAATATTTCTTCATAAACATTAACATAAAGGTAATAGCATTATATATTTTAATCCTTGTTTGTAAGATATTAAGTAGTTAAGTCATTTGTAGATTATATTAGATTAAGCTTAAAACATTATTTAAGGTAAATCTATAAATTGTTTTGTTAAGTGCCTTTTGTATAATTGATAATAGTAAGTTGTTGAAATAATGTTAAAGTTATAAGAGGATACTCTTCTATTAAGATAAATCTTCTAAACTGTAGATAAAGTATTTAAAAGCAAGTTCAACGTTTTAGTTTATTCTTTCAAATTGTCCATTAGTTTAAGTAATAAGTTATACTATATAAAAGTTATGTTCTTATCTTCCTGAATATAACATTTGCTTATTATTTTATTATATAAGTTGAATACCTTAGAATAAAAGTTAACTTCTTATTATACTTATAAGTAATAATTATGATAATATTATAACTTTTAAAAATAAGAAGTATAAGGATGAAGTTAATAATGATTATGTNAAAATAGAATAAGTAGACTAAGAATAAGTTACATTATATTATATAGTAGATAATGTTTAGATTAAAATACTTAACAAAGTAAACAATGTAAAAGGTAATCCTTCAATTACTTAGATAATCTATAAATGAAGAAATATAAGTAAATAAATTCTCAAATCTTTATAAAACTTATATGATTATTATTGTCATAAGCCTTTTGAAAGATTTCCTTAATATAAGGTTATAGAATACATAACCTTTATAATAAACTATCCTATGCCTTTTTGTACAATAGATTATCCTCCATCTCAAAAAGAAGATTAAGATTTACATTATAATCTTGTTATAACATCTTAATGATATTGTTATACTAAAAGTTATCTTTATATACATCTTGTATTCTGTGTTTAAAGTTAAGATACATGTAAACTATTATAATTGTGTATATTATTATAATAGGATTCTAATATTATAAAGTTAAAGTATACAAAACATTTAACTTTCCTTCTTTAACTTTAATTTCTTGTTTTGTTTTTGTATTAACTATTATTAATCTTGACAATGCATTTAGTATAAAGTAAAGTTTTCCAGGTTTATATTATAATTCTAGATTAAAATGTTAAATATATTCAGATATACAGACAAGTCTTAAGTTGAGTCTTTTTGTAAATATAATTTAAAGTGNTTTTTTGCNTTTATAATACTTAATAATAAATCATGATCAGTATAGATGATAATAAGTAATATTACTACTTTGAGAAGGTAATGTATTTTCTTAAGGACTTAAACTAAGCTAACCATTTCTAATTTTATAAGTTAGTAGNTTTTTTTCTACATTGTTCAAAGTCTTAAATNAAAAACATAATAAGTTCTAGTATATAAACTATGATATTTGTTGACATGTATTATAATATTAAGGATTATAATTAGGTTTTTGAATAAAATACTTTAAGATCTTTATAACTTGAGGTTTGATTATCATTTAATATAATTAAGTTAAAGAAGAATACTTTTTAATAATAGCTAAGATGTAATTATTACCTTTTTGAATCATTACCTTCCTTCTCTAAGTTAATACTTTAACCTTGCTTTACATTCTTGTAAAAAACCNTTTTTAGATATAGACNTTTTTATAATATATTATTATTCTTACTTTATATTGTTTTAAGATGTTCAAGTTGATGAAAAGTTATTAAGATTTGTTATAATAAACTAAAATAATAAGATTTGCTAGTATTTTCTGAATTGTTATGAATATTGTTCNTTTTTACTCTTATAAGATAAGTAAAGGCTTATACTATAACAAATATCTTTTATGAATATCCTTTTTTCAGAGTTCTTTATAGTAAAGTTGTCTTCTTGTCTTATAAGGGCTTAATGATCAATATATAATAATAAAGGTAAGGTTATAGAATACTTATTATACTTAAGTAAGTTTTAAGTTTTTAAAACATCTTTAAGAAAGTAAGTTTCAAGATTGTTAATATTTTTTCTTATAACATCAAAAGCCTTAACACATTAACTTTATACCTTAATATAACAATTAATAAATATTTTAAGAATGTTTTTAAGGCTTTTAAAGTAATCTATTTTCTTTAGAATAAGTTAAAGATATTAATCAAATATTGTAAATATACTTCAAAAGAATTGTTTGTAATGATGATATTGTTGATATACACTTTGCTATAAGGGTAATCTTTCAAGATTAAGTCTATTTGCTTTTAGATATATACTATTGAATTCTTAAATCCTATTATAATAATGTTNAAAAGACTTTTGCCTATGATATATAATAATTAATAACAAGGCTTTAGATTTTAAGTGGACATGTTATTAATAAAAGAAATTCATATTATTTATAACATTAATAAAGGTCTTTCTTATACAAAAGTTGATGATGTTTGATTATAATAAAATTGGATATACATTATATGTTATTATTAAATTAAGATGTTTAATGTTAATAATAACTCTTCTTTTCTTTTTACTATTTGATAGATTTCTTTATATTATAAATATTAAGTATATGATTAAAGTAAACTGTATAGTAAATTCTAATTTACCTTGTTTTTACAACTTGTTAAATGTTATATTTATTTGCTAATCTTTAAGGTTAACTAGATATATCCTAAGTTTATACTTAGACTTTGCTTTCTAACCTTCTAATAGATTTACTTTAAACTATTAAGATTCTAAGATGTTGACATATACTATATTGATAAATAAACTTAAGTATTACTTAATAAGGTTATTATACTTTATTGTTTATTTCAAGGTCTTATAAACAATATAACCACTTTTTAACCTTGTTTTATTGTTATTTAAAGTTCTTAAGACTATTTTATTAGTTTAAGAAGACTAGTATAAGGCTAGCATTATATAGTTTATATGCATAAGATAATATTTGTTAAAGTTATATTCTTATAACTCTCCAAGGTATAAGTTCTTTAGTATTATAATTAGTACATCAGATTTATTTCTTATCAGTATGCCTTTGATGTTATTATCTACTACTTATATGAATAAGGATATTAGAACATTATCTCTTAACTTAAAAATGAAATTACAATTTGGTAAATCTATGTCTTAGATTAGAATTAACATATCTAAATAAGGCTGAATAATAAGTGTTAACCTTGAAATGACTAGATGTTAGACTTAACTTCCCTTTTATAAAATCTATAATAAAACTCTTACTTATTAACAACAATTGAATATTATAAATCTAATAGTAATGTTAATATCTATCTGCTTAAAGCTTAAGATATTAATCCTAATAAGTACTTTAACTTGTAAATCATCGACTAAATGTAATTCTTAATAGATTTTTACTAATTTTATGTCCTTAGTTTGAAAATACAATAGTATTATATAATACTTTGTAAACAAGTATTTCTTAGACTTAATACTACAAACCTTAATAAGTATAAGCATTATTCAGATTAAAAGGTTTAAGTAGTTTTTCTTTATTTACTCATAATTAACAAAAGATAAAGAACATCTTATATCAAGATATACTGTTAATAGTTTATTATTAGGATTAAGATAAACTTATATTATAATATAATGCTAATTCTTAAATACATAGTTTATTCTTATGTTTAGTTATATATTAAATTCTGATTTGATAATCTTAAGAGAGTCTGTTGATAATTACTTTATATTATAAACTTTACTAGATGATTTAGGCTATACCTTATGTCTTTTATAAAAGGTATCTTCCTTTTGTTTATAAAAGTCATTATCTTGTAAATGAACATAAAGTTTATTTTTAAAATAAAACTTAAATTTATAAAACTTATAAACATGAATTAAAATATTTAACTTATGTTGAATAAGCTTTATAAAATATATAATTAGCTTATTATTCCAATCTTATTCCTCTTTAAAAAAGGCTTCTTTATTTTAAATATCATTCTCCAGGCTGAAATCATATAATAACTTGTTTACCTCTTTATAATAAGCGTTTGAATTATCTCTTTATTGTTTGTTTTCTGTTATAATAAGTAATTGATCAGAGTTGTCAAGTATAACTACATATACTTGTTATTGTATAAGACAATACAATTGTTAATATTGCTTATTAAAAGTTATATTACTAGTTATAATTTATAGTTAATTATTTTAAAGCACTTACGTTAGAAGAAGTTAATTTCATTACCCTAGATAAGTATTAAGCTAATTAGGATAAAGGTAAAACTAACATTAGTTAGCATTTTGGTTTTAATATGACTGTTAAGAATAGTAAAGACAAAAATTCTACTAATTGTATTGTTAGTTATATTACTAATATAATTGATATCCTCTGATTAAAGGTTTAGAAAAAGATTATAAAGGAAAATTTCTTAAAGCATTTAAGAAATGTTATTTATTACTTGAGTTTTTAAAGAATTGTTATTAGTTTTATATTCTGTTAATTGCTTGATTATGTTGTTGAACTTGATTTTTATTATATTATTACATAATCTTGTTAAATATTAAAGTCTTTATGTTTAGTTCTTGTAAAAAGGTTAACATTAAAGTAATTAAAGTAAGTATTAGAATATACACCTTAAGTTGTATATTAAGTCTATTCTACATAGTTAAGAATTGGTTATAAGTACTTGTCATCTCAGTTACTTTAACATATTTAAACATACTTTAAGTATATAAACAAATTAATTTATTTGCTTTAATATTAACAAAAGTAAATTTCTGTTTAATTATAACTTGTAAAGCTTTTAAGGGTTATTCTTTAAACTTAAAGATTAAAGTTCTGATAATGTTTATAAGAGTTGTGTTTATTAGTATATCTTATTCTAGATTAATAAGCTTAACTGTATATTATAAAGCTGTGAATCCTTTAAGGTATATAACAAAAACTTCTTTTACCTTGAGTTTTCTATATATAATGGTTAAGTAGTAAAGGTAATCTGTGAAGATGTAAACATTCAAATAAATTAACTTAGATAAACTAAACTCTTCTTAATTTAACTCTAGATTAAAGTAACTAATGTCATTAAGCTTTAAAGAACAAGATTTAATATTAGATAGTATATTGTCTTTTACACTTAAGCTCTCTTAAGGCATTCTGTTATTATTCTTGTTATTACAACAAACATTGTCTCTTTCTTATTATAACATCATAACTATTATACAAGTAATCTCTTCTCTTTCTAAATCATTGAAATGCTTACCCTCTGCTATTGAAACTTCTTATAATTACTTTATATTACTAATATTCTATATCCTTATAATTCTAAGCTAAGATGATAAAATATAATTATATCTTGAGTAGTTATGATGAATATTCTTGATAGATAATGCTCTTCTTGGATAAAACTGAATTTAAGCTGATAATAATCCTGTTATCTACTATTCTAGCTTAGACTTGTATAACTTGTCTAATAACAATGAATTACTTTCTTTTACCCTTTTTGAAATTAACTTTGAGGAATTGTAAATTTGTAAGATAAGGCTTTTAATTTGATGTTGGTTAATACTAAGACTAAGTATAAGATTCGAAGAAGATTATAACTGTATAATAATTATTCTCTATGTGAAAGTAGTTAAATTAACTGCTTTACCTACTTTTATACTCTTGATATAGATTAGACGTTGAAATAAGGATAACATAAGTTTATTGTTTATAATTATAACAAGTATAATTTGTATAATAAGTTATTATTACCTTAGAAGGGTAAGCATTAGAGTAAGAGTAAATTATAAAGCTGATAAATAAATTAGTATTAATATAATAAGTTAAAAAGGTATTACTATTAAGTTATTTTCGTTTTTAAAGCTTATCAAGTTATAAACTTTCTTGTACAACTTTAAATTTAACTTTTGATAATGCTTATTCAATTAAGAAGTCTAAAATTGATGATTTAAGACTTTTACAAGAATTGTATTATTGTTAAATCTTTTCTTTGAGTTCAACAAATAATTCAGAAGTGAACAGATGATTATATTCAATAAAACTGAATAGTTCTTTTACTAGTACAGAGATATCTAGTAATATTAGTATTTATGTTTCTTAAGGAAGAAGGTCAACTGATTATGTTTTTATATTAATTACTTCAATAAATTGAATCTGATCATAATAATAATACTTTCGAAGGTGTTTGATGATCCTCTTTTAGCTGGTGCAGTCCATTTATTATTCAAATAAATGATTCCATGCTAGTTTAGTAACATTACTACTAATTGTCAAGTTATGATTAAGATGTAAGATTGATTTATTCTAATAGAGCAAGAAGTGCTCTTTAAAGCTATGGTAGCCTAGGATTTAAGGTTATGGAATAGGTTATGTAATACAAGTAAATAAGCGAACGCCAAGACTGCTAAGCAAAGCTAACGAAGTAGTGACCTAAGATATGTAACAGTCATGACATATATAGTTAAATTAGATTTTAAGTTAAGACTAATTGCTCTTTAATAAACAAGTATAACTTCTTTATTTATTATAAGAAAGTTAAATTAAAGAGTATAACAACTAAAAATATTAAATAAAGCTAAAAAACTATAAGTTTATAATTATTAAATATTAATAAATTTTTAAATTTTTAATAAGTAATTTAATTTTTTCTAAAGTTATTGTCGGTTCACCTGTAGCACGTAGTACGGTACGTAATATACGTAATATACTGTTGTGCTATTCCATGGTTGTTCCACGATTAGGGGTGGGAGAGCGAAGCTGTAGGAGCTTCGCTCGTTCCCACTACCTAATCGGGACTAGCTTACAGGGGCACGTGAATATCACGTGTACGTAACCACTATTCTACCAACACTGGAACCACTTTAAAAATGGCCGTACGCTGTAGCTCCCAAAACGCTCAAATCCGTAGAGTTTTCCCAATCGCATGCTAATTGCCTAATTGGGAATAGCTCCGAATCCCTCCTCCGTACGATTCTCCGTTCCGCCGCCTACGCTGTCACGTTCTACCCACTCTACCACTTCCAATTGCACCTTATTCATATCCAACAGCTGTTTCAGAGCGCTAGATGGCTTTCCTTTGGTCATGGAATCGGCTGGATTTGTGGTTCCTTCAATCCATCGTACCTCAGCGATCTGGCGTCGTTCGTACGCCTGGCGGAGGCACATCACGTCAATCATGAGCCACTTTTCCTGTGTAGTTCCCAACTTGACGAGGCAATCGTACAGTGACCTTGAATCCGTACATATAACCAGTGGGAAGTCGATTTCGAGGATTCCTTCGATGGTTGACTTGATCGCAGCTCCCATATCGAACCCGTAAGCCATTCCGTAAAGTTCTGAGGCTAAAACACTGCGTATAACCCTCTTGCACTTGACCGACGTCCAGTGTAGCGTATTCACATTTCCCTTCCGGTCTGCAAGTGCTACGATATAGCCAATTTGTGACGATAGGTCTTTGTTATTCGCAAATGAGGCGTCCGTAAAGACCAATAGTTGTAGCGTCTCCTTATCAAGCTTGACGAATTGTATTCCCCTAGCAGCATTCTGGATCTGCCATTGTAGGCGTTTATTCAGCGATTTCACGTCTTCCTGGCTGGGATCGATAGCCTAAGCGGCTACCGATAGATCGTATAACGCCTCCGGTTGGCAAACTGAAGCTATATATGCTCCCCGAGCGCATTGTGCGATATATTACTCCTTGGTAGTAAGGTTCTGGCGTACAGTTCCCCGTGAGCTTGTTGTAGTGGCTGATTTCCCGGTTACAAGCTGTAGATTAGCACACTGGCACTCTTGAGTAAGTGAAATTCTGGTATCGTTCAGTTGTATGATACCCCCATTGAACTTGATTCCCTTTCCGGTAGTCAGCATTTCACGTTCTTTTGCCAGAAAGTTGGCCTTTTTCAGCTGTTCTTGCTCAAGTTCGGCAAATTAGGCGTCTCCGACGAACAAGGTATCATCGGTTTGGAGCCCTACAACACCGAAAGGTTCAGTGCTGTACAGCAAGCAAGGGTCGTATGTTGACGGTTTCATGGCAAGCGCCTCGACATGGTAGAAGTGGTAGGTCTGGAACCAGTGGTTTCCAGCTTCAGGGACTCCGTAAAGTGGTTTCACAACCCGTAGAATTGAACCTTCGCGGAGACCAAGTTGTTCTATAAGCTCTGGAGGTGGCCATACGTAGAAATCCCGATTCAGCAGGGTGGTAGACTGCACGTACGCCTATGAAATGTCCCGTAAGTACAGGCTCGTGTCTTTGTGCTCCATAGCAACGATGCAAAGAATAATACGCTGGCTGACACGTTGAATAGTAAGCGATTAGGTCAAAACAAACTTCTTCCCATCGTCCTTGTAAGCCTGTACCACGAGGCATGACTTTTCGAAAGCTTTTTCAATTCCCTTGTTTTTGATTTCGTCCACAAACCTGACGTTGAATATGCATATACTGTTAGGTACGTTTTGAGGGTCTACAGTCTCAAAAACGCCCTTTTCGAGTAATCCCGATATTTTAACTTGACGTGAAACCGCAAATTGAGGTTCTGGTTCCTCCTCTTACAAGAAAGCAGTGATTTCGGGGTATTTGCGAGGTCTTCCACGTCTACGCTTTACTAGTAGCGCTGGTGGTAGAGCAACAGCTATGGTCAACTCGTTGAGCTCCTCTTAGTACTCTTCAGTGGCTGTAGTTTCTGGTTCTGGTTCTAGTAACTCGATTCCATCGATTCCTTCCGTAGGCGTAAGGTATGATTTCATGACCATTAACCTGAATGATGTGTTCCCACGCGGAAGTGCTAATATGCATATTTCTCCATCCATACTTACAAGCTTGTATAGCTTTTCCCAGCTTCTGTTCTGGCCTGTATTTCCTGCTCTTCACACAAGAACGTCTGAATTCAACGGTAAGTCGTGAATAGCGCTTACATCAGGGCCGTTGTGCATGTTAATCATGTTTTGTACTTGCCGTTTTGCCCTGATTTTGCTAATTTCCTCCATGGCCTTCTTGATCGCCGTAACTCTTTGGCTAACAGTTAAGGCTGAAGTGTCAAGTTCTGACATGCATGAGTAGGCACTGTAAACCAATAGTGTAAGGACAAATCTGTCAGGTCTTACAAAATCGTTGACAGCTTTGAACACCATCTGTAAAGTTATATCCTTGTCAAGATCACGGATTTCAACTGCAATTATCTGGTAAGCATGTTATACAAGTGTGTGATATTATTCAACATGACTAATTGAGTTGTAAGCTTCCACTAGGACTACTTTCAAGGTTGTTCCCATGGCTGTAATGCTTTGCTAGAACTCTTTACTGACAAAGTTCTTTCCAACGTCAGTTATAATCTAGTCTGGAGGTCCTAGGTAAATGTCAATCCAACAAGCTTATAAGACGTCCTAGGTATGCTTTACACTGATATTTTAAAGCCATCTACCGGCCTAGTAACATGTTCCCTCGTCGACGATATAGAGTACTGGTTTACTGTCAATGTAGAAGACATCAATGATAATAAAGTAGTTGAAAGTGACATTGTCCTGTAAGTTGAATCTGAATCTTCCTGGTGACTTTCCATAGTATTAGCAATAAGCACAAAACTTGGTAAGGTATTCTAACATGTTTTTGTCGATATCATAGCCTGCGCAATCTAATATACACTGTAATCTGGTTACTGACAGATAACCAAAACGTTAGTGTAAACGTTGTAATTCCACGTTAGTCAAGAAACAAGGGTCTTCCTTCAGTAAATCAAAGACGAGAGCTTGTAAGAAGGTGTCCCAAAGGAGAAAGCTGTAGCCAAATCATCGTACAACCAGTATGTTTCCCTGTAGGGTAACTAATTGGTTCATAAGGTTGTTGAAATATACACCCAATCAATCCATATCTGTTAAGCATAATAAGAAGGGTGTAGT
The DNA here is from genome assembly GCA_002812745.2 of Scytalidium lignicola. Lineage (NCBI taxonomy): Eukaryota > Fungi > Ascomycota > Leotiomycetes > Scytalidium > Scytalidium lignicola. The sequence continues at coordinate 47,075 of NCSJ02000198.1, forward strand.
CGACATAACCACATAGAATTCAATTTGCCCAATTGGTATATTCACTAATATAAAGCCTATCGAAGTTATGCTCCCGATTCCAAATTGTACTTTCACCATGCCTTTAATAGTTATATCGAGCACTATAGATCAGTCTGTTCACTGTAGAACTTCGAATTGACCATAGCCAGTTATAGAGTTTATTGCAACTCCTGTATTGATCATAATTCCATGAAATTGCCTTAAATCATACCTTACTAAGCTTGTTGCACTGAACACTTCCGTTGTAGTTGTTGTAAAGGCTTTTAGGTCAATATCCCAGGAGTAGGTTTCAGTCGTTAACACCTCAGCCGTTAGTTAGTATAAGAAAGCGTTATTAACTAGTTCTGTAACAATCGGAGTAGCTAAATCTACTGAAATACTTCCACATGAGGTAAAGAATACAAAATCACCTTGTTCAAGTTCTTCAGGTTCTGAATTAAAGTCATCGTCAACGTTGTTGACGAAAAGGGTTTCAAAAGTAAGGTCTAATTCCTCCTCAGAATCGTCACCTTCACAATTGGTAACATATTACTGAAATCGCTTTTCAAAGCATTGTTCAGAGTCGCAGACGTTAAAGTTAAATCAGTTTGCATATTTAGCTTTAAAACATGCTTTTTCAGCATCTTACTCCTCTTGTGAGTGTTTCCATAATCGACAACTTTCCCTTTTACATATAAAACACCTTCCCTGCGTCTAGGGACATGGAGTAGTACGTCTGGGGNCCCATGAGTAGTATCATTAGCTTACTCCGCAATTGGTATGGTAACGACGGTTTATAAAGTAAGTTTCACCGTAGTGTTCTTGTTCCTTTTCCTTTTCATACAACATGATAAATGAATGGAGTTTGTTAATAAGTTGCCCTAAGTCTTCTGATAAGTCTGAAATAGTATATCTACATGCCGGAGATCCCTAGCAAGCAGTAATCAACTTCTCATAAAGAATATTAATTGTCTTGTAGGCTAGCTGGAGGCTGTATTAAAGTTCTTGAAGCTTGCTAATAAGCAATTGCACATTTTCAAGCGTTATTTTCCCAGGGTTTCTAACTATGACCAAAGTTAACATTGTGCCTTCCTATTCAGTGTGGATTTGACGATGATATATAAGTCCTTTGTAAAAGTTGTATAAATAGGTATATGCCTCTTCGAATATGCATTTGACAAGGTTGTTAGTAATGAAATAACCTTTTGCTAGCCCTATTAACATAGTAAAGAATGCTTTAATATAGAATTCCTCTAGCAATTCTACCTGTTCACAATAACTCTTGAAGATCATCAACTTGTATTCAAAGCTACTGGTCACTCCATCGTACTTCTAGTCTTCTGTATACATTTTGACGATATCAGAGACTTGTTTCATGTACACAGGTCAAGTTGAAGGTGATAGTGATAGGCTAGGCTTGCGGTTAAGGCCATGGTTTTGTTGCAGTCCGTAAAACTGTTGTTTACTCTAAGGGGTTATAAGAGTGCTTGATTCCCAGCTTACAAACATAAAACTAGAAACTTTAAGGCTGATTTGAGGGTTTGTAAGTTGAATAATTTTAAGGAGTATGATGACCATAAAGGTGATAAGTCCCTTTTGGAGGTTGTGGAGGGCATCTCTGAGGTCCTCTTCGTCCTATACATATTGTTCTTCCTCCTGTAATACATCCACAAGAGTCTGGGCAATTGTAATGTTCCTGTTGTTATACATCACCTACATACCGCTACAGCAGAGGCAATTGCATAAGTCTTATAACTCTTTCTAAGGAATTATTCTGAAGTAGTCAATGGTAAAGTCCTTGAAATCGTCTTAGAACAGGTCCCAAAGGTTTATGTCACTTCTCTTGTCAAAACGGTATTCGTAAACCTTGGTTTCCAAGAATTCAAGCCAGTCGTTCTTCGTAGGTCTAATCGTTATTCCCCATTTCCATTTCTTAATTCATGCCTCCTAATTCACCCTTACAATGCTCTCCGTCACCCTTACAACGGTTTCCGGTCTGTTTTCCCCTGTATTCCCCGTTATGTCTCCTATTTCCGCTATGTTTCCCATTGTTCCTGAGCTGTATACATATAGTCTACTGGTACTGGCACAAGGTGCTTGATTGGCTGTAAAACAAAGCTGGTTACACATAAGTACAGAGAGTATTTACCCGCAGATAGTAAACTCCATGGTCACAGAGGCTTGGATAGAAGTTTTTCAAGGGTACAATAGCTTCTTGGTCTTCCCGAACGTAGAGTTCCATGAACTCCCAAAGTTCTCTTGTATGCCTGTGGAAGCCCATAGTTCTGTAATGAAAGTGAAAGTAAGGTAAAAGATTATGGTTTTGGTGGCTTAACATATTGTTTCCAGTCTGAAATGAAAGATGTAAAGAAAGTAATGGTTTTTGAATNAAAAATTAATGAAAATAAAAGGTAAAAGAGTAGTTTTTCGAATAGAATTAGTCAATTGTTTGACCATGCAACTCCGTAAGTAAACTGCCTAACGTCCAACTGAACATGTTGTTTTTAGCAAAAACAAGTTCAGCAACAACAGCTATAAAAAGGGACCACTGAACATCCCACTGATCAAGCTGTAGTTGTTGAATAGCTGTTTCCCCCTTCGACTAAGGTAAATTACAACTTTATAAGGGGACCACCGAATGTCCTACCGAATAGGTCATAATCTCCTGAGATTCAGCTTTAAAAGGGGACCACCGAATGTCCCACCAATTAAACGATAATCTCCTGATCTGTATGTACAAACTGATCAATGTCAGTTCACCTGTAGCACGTAGTACAGTACGTAATATACGTAATATACTGTTATGCTATTCCATGGTTGTTCCACGATTAGGGGTAGGAGAGCGAAGCTGTAGGAGCTTCACTCGTTCCCACTACCTAATCGGGACTAGCTTACAAGGGCACGTGAATATCACGTGTACGTAACCACTATTCTACCAACAGTTATAAACATTTAAAAAATCAACTTATAAGTTAGAAAAAATAATAAATATTAATATTTTTACTATTAACTATAGTTATCAGATTATTAAATTAATATAACAAATCCAAAAAAACTTAAAAAGCTTTAATTACTTTATATACTTACTTCTCCAGAAAGTTAGCAAAGCTTTGAATAATAAAAACATAACTTTTACACTTAAAAATTACAAAATTAAAGCTTTAGTTAAAAGCTATCAGACTTTTTAAAAGGCTTTAGATAATTGAAAACCTAAACAGTAAGTTTGTAAAGATTCTAAAGATCATGAAAGTTAAGAAGGAACTAGAAGTTAAAATGGTTAGTTAAAAGGCTAAGAACCCTGAATTAATAGTTATAACAACTTCTAAATTGGTGGAATTAATGTTTATAGAACAATTGATGTTTGAATTTCAATTGGAATAACTATAGCTAGTATAGTATTGTAAAAATAATTGATTTATTGGAGAGTATATGCTTTTGGAGGGGGTGTTGGGAACCTAGTATGTAGGTTAGCCGGGGTGGTGGCTTAACGTGTATGCGTAAGAGCTTTCATCTTTGAGGATAACGAAACATCGACTCCTCGCTTGATTAATGGAATGGAAGGATGAGGACAACCATCCTCATCCTCATAACATTCCATTCGAACCTTTTTAATCAATGATCCTTCCAAATGGCCCTTAATCAACTCCCTTTCTTCCCCGCTGCCTCTCATTTCTCCACTGTCAACTCGCCACACCTTACCACTCCATCCAATCCAGCACGCCTTAATGGCGCCCTCGACTACATGCGATGCGCCGCGCTGCACAACGAGATCCTCTCCCGTGGCTGGTTGGCTTCCGGGCGCGAGCGGGAAGAAATGCCAGATCGAAACTGGTCTGCCTATCATGGAGCAGATGCCGAAGCTGTGCGAAACCGATTGTCTCCAGATCTAGTTTCATTTTTAGAGCGTGCAATCCAGGTTGGCGACGGCGATAATTTCTCATTGTTTTATTATGTGAATGGTTTGCGATATCCGGACATCCTATGGATTAATCATGAGGATCATGGCGATAGATTTCTCACGTTGTATTCATCGAATTTGGACTCGAAACCAGATGGATTAATGTGAGTAATACGGATATGTTTTCGAGGCGAGTGTTAACACAGCTGTTAGCTTCGACCAACAAGAAAATAAAGCTATCATTTCCATGTCAGTCCTTGATCAGCGTATGTCTTCCTTTAGCTACGTCGCATCTTATCCAGCTAAGTCTTTGAAGCAATCGCGGAACACTGGTATCCTCTGGAAATGGTCTTGACCGCCTGGCTAGATATGATCGATATTGGCAAGATCAAAGCCGTCACCGAGGACGTTGAAGACGATAATNAAAAAAGATCCTTGGATTAATGTCCCCTATAGCGCGTTACAACTCCAGGAGACAATAGATGTCTATAATCAGCTGGTCGATGCCATCATTGCAGCGATGCCCGAGAATGCTGTTAGCCAGCTATCCACTGAAAGGCCCCTGCTAGACGACGCTACACTCGATGCAGCACACGTACCTTTTGGTTTTGCACGGGAATTCCTCTCCAAGGCCAAATCCACGCCTTTCCGCTATATCGCTCCAGGACTTTCCCTTCCCACGGCAGAAACCTTTGCTTCGCAACCGTTTGCTGATGTGCCGCCCGACCCTTTGCCGGAAGAGGACGAGGAGAGCCAAGTTATAAATCCAATTCTACTCTTTCGCTCGGCTGAATTGTATTCTGCGCCTCCCGATTACAAGGAACCGAGCGGCTCTGATCTTCCTTTTGGCTGGCCGTACAACGAAGTATCGTCGTACGCTGCTGGATTATACTTAAACGGTGCCGATCGTGGAGATGGAAACGTCTTCGAAGATGAGGCGAAGCTTGTGCTACCGTTTCCCATTGGTGCTTCGGGGTATGCGCGAAAGAGCGACGGGTCGAGAATTCGGGAAGATCATGGTAGAGGTGAAGGACTGTTATACCAACCTGGTTACCAGCCGTTTGTGGAGGGACATGGTGTTAGGCTAGTGGGGATCCTGAGGAGCTGGATTGGCATGGTTGAGAGGGGTGATTGGAAGGTTGGGCTGGAGGGAGTACTCGGTGATATAAAAGTGTTTAAGGAGGCGGATACGGAAGATGGATGGGAGAATTTTCTTGTGCCTGTTAGTTGGTGAGCCAGATAAGACATATTTACAGTTTAGTAAGGATCATGCTACTTACCATAGATTTGAAGAAACACATCAAAAAAAGGAAAACACGTACAAAAACACGCATAGAACTATATAAAAGAAGCTTATTATTTACTTGGGTATCCAAAGACCTAGGATAACCCACTGGATTCTTGGTAGCTCACTGGTTCCCCAGCGGAAGAGTCCGATTATTCAATGGGTCCCCATTGGGGACCAATGCCTATGTACAAAATGACATTCATAGTAGCTTTAGCCAGTAAAGGTATGTAGCTTGTGCAAACGTCCATATTAGTGCTTTGACGTGTGCTGAAATAGAACGTTCAAGTAGTTGTCAGAGAGCGAAATGACTAAACAGATGAGTAAACATGATTAAAAATTCTTACTTGACCGGAATATCCCGATATAATCACGAAGTTCCATTTTTGCTTGGTGTATGGCTGTTTTTATCAGGTTGTGTAAGCCAAAAGGCGTTTTTCAAGGCGGCGAAGATTCAACGTCGTCGAGGGGATGAACAAATTCGTTGTAACAGTAATCGGTTGACGAACCCTTATAGATATAATTATTTCTACACCAAGGTAATAAGAGATAGGCACATTTGCACTCTTTGTAGATTAGAAAGGTAAGTGACCATCAGCAAACTAAAGATTTTCATGCCACATATCTTTATCGAATACTCACCTACATGAAGGCGTTATAAAGAGGTCTTGAATCTCTTAGAAATTTTTGGACTTTTGATTCGACACTTGATACATTTCGATTTGCACATTCATCCGTCGAAGAATTCTTAGAGAGGCGTCTAGAATACTCTAGACTAGCAGCAAATGCTCGGGTAGTTGAGACATGTCTTTAGGAGATAGTTTTGAGGTAGTTTCGATATCAATTAGAAAGAAGTATATAGTAATTACAGAAGAGGTGGTGAAGGTGATAGTAGGGAATTCTAAGAGTAAAAAAGAGGTATTGTATAAGTCGGAAGATGAGTTTTATTAACTTAGGTTGCGGAGACAGAGACTTACTTTCCAATTACCATTGTAGTAAATCTCGGGAACCCCTGATTCACTGTAACATGCCTGCTTGGGCATACCTTGCCCATGCAACTCACCTGCTAACGTACTCACATCTACCCAGGTGAGCACCCACTCATGGTTGGTACCCATTCGGAGAGTGAGTAGGTGGACGAGTGGGGCTAGCTGAACTGCTATAACGCTACTCGTTTGTGATCATTGTAGATGTGTTTGATTATCTTATAGTAATGCTAAAATGCTTTTTCTACTTGAGGCTAAAAGTTTTGTTGTCGTATCATAAGTTGCTATTTCGTCAAACTGTGACTTTGAAGGTGTGGCGTATGTACGAAGACAGCTAGCTATAATTGTGCTAGTGTTGCGGTAGCGTCTTAGCAATGTAGCTCAGTTTAAATTCTAGAAGTGTTTATTCGTTTAGACATAATTAGAGATACGGCGAAAGTATTGGTCTAGTATTAGCAAGAGTTGTAAGAGCTGTAATTGCAAATTAGGTAAAACCTTCTTGTACTCGCCGGCTTTTCTTCTTCTCTTTCTTTGTTAGCATCTTACAGTGATGTTGTATTACTTTTGTTACGTTCATGTATTATATTATTGAAGGTCAAAGAACTTGCATTTCTAAGTAATCAGTTATTCACCTACTTGCTTTACCATCTATTCGAGTTTCAAGCTAGCTTGATCTCTACTTGTGCACACCTTGCCATCGTACTTATCCCGATTTAAGTACTCTACCATCTTGCCATACATGATCCCTCAAGCTTTTTGTATTCTCATATCTTGTGCGGGACTTATTTTGCCTATTGTTTATCTCGTATGATAAAGCTGGTACACTTGCCTTTTACTATCCACTTGTCAAAGTCCTTGACTGTTTTACCAACTATAACAACATCGATAAAAGGCTTATCGCACCAAATTTTCTCAAGATCCTGTGGCGGATCGTCTGGTCTTAGCTTATAACCTTCCTGCCCACATCACATTTTCTCTAGAGATGGCATATCTGCGAAGTCTGCGTATATCCGGAGCTCTTCCTTCCCTTCTTTCCCTCACCAGCGGCAATCCTTGTATACTTCGTTGACATCAACTGTAATTGTCAACTGCTTTAATTTTATCATACTCTTAATAGTCTGTTGTAGTCCCTCCCAAATGCATTTATTGTCATTACTGCTTTTCCGAAGTTGTGCAAACCGATTGTCGATAGCCAAGGACTGAATAAGCTCGAGTTTGAGGCTTAATGCTTCGACGAAGTGGAAGATGTCTTTGAATTTGTTGTAGCTTAAGAAGATTATATCGAGTTTGAAGTTGATATACGATTCGCATAGTTTGCAGTTGAAGTAAGATAGTTCGATTGTGATAAAGTAGTAGTAGCGTTTGATAGTGGCCTGCGACTTTTGACATATATAAAATCCAAATGGAGGCTTGTTGATCGGCGAGTAGGGTTTCTTTGTGACTTTGTCGAACTTGATTTTGACGATTTGCGACTCCTAGCAAGGCCGAAGAATCAATTCTAGGACTTCCTCAGAGAGGTCAGTGAATAATGCCATCTTGCTTTAAGGTGGTTTAACTCTTATATGATTGGATGTGCTAACAGGGGGAATATGCTTAATCTGCAAGGAAAGTTGGTTGTTATCGTTATTAAATGAAAGAGTTATGATTTCAAGAAATAAAGTTCAAATCAAAAGTAATATAAAAAGATAGATTTCACCTTTGCTTTTTACACCTCCAACCCTCTTATTTAGTCGGATGTCTTAACATTTGCAAAGAGAGTGTAAACCGGTGTTTTTAGGTCTTGGAATTGTTCTTTAAGCTACAGTCGAAGAATATATAAAGTAACCATCATCATGTAAGATTGACAGAGCTTTTGCATTACTGAAAAGACGATTGCCAATGGAATCCATGGATCTGAGAAGGAGGCCCGCCTGAAAAGATATAGCCGATTTGGTATAAATGCCGATGATACAAGACAGCCCACACCAGAGGACATACGGGAAGCATATCGTCGATTTTATTAGGTAGAACCTTATCCGGCATAATGTACGGTACCGTGGACGTTACGGCACAGTAGGTGTTACGGTACAGTATAGAGCACGGTGCCGTCATATGAACAGTACCGTATATAATTTTAGTGGGTTACGTCATGAGTGTCTCTAGGAGATGGAAACCGTCCATATCTTGAGGGGGTTGGTGTTAATAGGGACCACCTACAGCCGAAGTGTCCTTCGCATAAACTAATTCCTGAAGAGTTCTTTCGTGCTCTTGTTTTTCGTAATTTATTAAAATTTGAATTATATAGTGGAGTACGGTGCTGTGGTTGTTAGGAATAAAATCTCAATTGAGTGATCAAGTTTAAATGATGATCTAGGGGTGGTTGATAAGCGAAATTTTCCTACCTCCGAGCGCAACCAACTATTAGTCCTGCGGAGATACCATCGGTATAAAAATGCATAGGCTAATGGTGGATTTGTCAACGCATAAGTGATGATATGCAATATGCCTCCCATCGGGGCTTTTCCTCGGAGTTTAACGTATCTTCCTCAAGGCTCAATGCCCGCCTGTGTGCTCCGTAAGCATTGGTAGCTTTTATTAGTGCATTTATCATGTTGATGCAAGGTACATCCAAGGTCTTCATTTGTAAGAACGAAGTAGCAGTATCCTTAATCGGTTAAATTACCTTCCCGTGTTGCGTATTTGACTGTTCCATTATAGTCGTGCTGGACTATTTCTCAGTGCTTGCAAGCTGATCCCGGGAATTCTGGTCATGAGGTTTGTGGAAAATTCACACCGAGGCCGAAAACATAATAGCTAGAGCATGGGAAGTATTTCCCCTCGTCTTAAGATGCGGTCTAACCTTCTGCTAGTCCGCCATTGGGTTTCCTCCGTATGCATGATGTAAATGAGGGGTTTGGCGGGGGATTGTATATTATTCACGGACTCTGTTCCACCAACCTCCATGGGTTGTAGGATATCGGGATAATGAATAAATATAGCACTGCCCGCATAATCAATGATTGTGAAATGAGCATTGTAATAAAGTAGGTATATTCGCACTTGAGAGTCAAGTACCGGAGTATTCATACCATGCATACCTTAGTGCTCTTTTCTCTTTTACAACTGGCCGCAACGCTAGCAATTCCAGGCACAGATAATCACAATGAGCCAATAGTAAATCTTGGTTATTCGACTTATCGTGGGGTGAGAATTGATGCCGGTATTGATCAATACTTGGGCATGAGATATGCGGAGCCCCCTTTGGGAGAATTGAGATTTCGTGCTCCAAGGGATCCAGTCCGCACTGAAACATTGCAAGATGCCTCTAGTGTAAGATATCCCCTCAAGTTGAGTACATATTGCTCATATCACATATGCTCATTTGTTAAACAGTTCGGGCCAATATGTGCTGGAACCGGTCAAACTACAAGTACTTCTGTTGCAGAAGACTGTCTATTTATCAACGTCTTCACTCCAAGTCACCCTACAGTAAGGTCTAAGCTGCCGGTCTGGGTGTACATTCAAGGAGGTGGGTATGCAACCAATTCCAACGCAAATTATAATGGTACCGGCGTTGTCCAAAGCTCAGGATATGATATTGTATTTGTCAACTTCAACTATCGTGTTGGCGCTCTAGGATTTCTTGCTGGTGAGAAGGTAAAGCAAAATGGAGACTTGAACGCTGGTTTGCTTGATCAACGCAAAGTCCTTCAATGGGTGCAGAAATACATCCACTTGGTAAGATAACCTAGCACACCCTTCTCTATTTTTCAGACAATCGAGAGCGCTCTAATGTGAAAAACTAGTTCGGTGGTGATCCTAACCACGTTGTAATTCACGGTTCTTCAGCTGGTGCTGGCTCAGTCTCGTATCACCTTACTGCTTATGGTGGCCGTAATGAGCACTTATTCGTAGGCGCAGTACCAGAGTCAACTTTCTGGCCAACACAGCGTACCGTTCCAGAGATGGAATTTCAATTCGAACGTTTCGTGGATGACTGTGGCTGCTCAGGTTATCGAGACCCATTGAGCTGTCTTCGCTCTGTCGACATCAGCATTATCCAGGCAGCTAATGTTCTAAAACCATTTCCAGGAGGCAGCAGTACACCTGTACCGGAGTGGTATTTTCTACCTGTTACAGATGGATCGCTTGTCCCGGATAGGCTCTACAACTCGTTCGTGAAAGGGAAATTCATCAAAGTTCCTGTCCTAGTTGGCGATGACACCGACGAAGGGAGTATTTTTGCTATAGATGCGACCAGTCAAGCTGATATTTCCAATTGGTTCAAGAACAACTACCCCAAACTGAGTAACAGTCAGTTGGATGCAGTCAACCGCCAATATCCCTTGATGACACCACTCCCCAATCATGCAGCGTATTTTCCTTCTGCTTCCGCTATCTATGGAGATGCAACTTTTACTTGTCCCGGTAATCAGATAGCCATCTCAGCAGCACAATTTGTATCTCCAGAGAAAGTATGGAATTACCGGTACAACGTACTAGACCCGGTCCTAATCAACCAGGGTGAAGGTGTTCCGCACACTTTCGAGACATCAGCAATATTTGGTCCTACCAATGCAGGGAGTGCTGACACAGCAACGTATGAAGGTATCAATGCCGATATTGTTCCAGTAGTTATGGATTACTGGATAAGTTTTGTCAAAAAGCTGGATCCGAATCCCGAGAAGTTTTCCCAAGCACCATATTGGGAACCATTTGGGAGGGGGTTGGGCAAACGTCTGAAGCTACAGACTAATGCTACAGAAATGGAAGCACTTCCAAGGGATCTAACTCAGCATTGTAATTTTTGGAGAGGACTGGCATCGGTTATGGAGATTTAAGTTATCATTTGTAAAATATACTTTATATGCTAAATCACNTTTCTGCGCTGTCCATAACTATCAGGATCGACAAGCGCCAGCGAGGTCTGGCGGAGATGCTTATTAAGAAAATGAAACAAACAGTGCAGAAAGATGGTCTTCTCGCGTTAGTCGTCCCATTACGGCCAACTATGAAACATATATTTCCCTGGGTCAAGATGTAGGAGTATGCGAACTGGAAGTATACCATATCGACATCTAATGATCTTCCAGATTCTTGCCTTGTACCAGGAACTTGGCCTTCACGTGCAAGATCTGGAAATAATGCCTCCCAGGCCGTTCCTTTTGATCCATGGCTTCGAAAAGATATTGGTCTTGGTGGTAGGATGGTGAAGGTTGCTCCTGAGAGTATGGTCATTCATGGCAGTATTGCAGAATGGCAGGAATGGATGGACGTTGATTTCGACCGACATATTCGGAATGCAGAATCCACGGACAAGGAGATGGAATCGGAATCCAATCGTGAATATGTGGAAGTTCCCATTCCTAGAGGGCTAGTTCCGCTGAGAGTGTTCTTAAAGGAGGGTAGATGTACCTATACTGAACCTAATATCTAAGTGTACTACGAAATACAAACAACACAAAAGTTAATTAGAAATGAATAGTAAGAATAAAATCTAAAGTGTAGGATCTATTTTTAAAGATACACTATCAGATCTTGCAATATTGCAGATTTATGGTTCTATCACACCATCACTCCACTGTTGTAGTGCGAGCATATTATAGTCTATTATAAAATAGTATTAAAGCCTGTTATAGGTTACAAGTAACCACTCTCACACTGCATAAATACATGCTCTATAGGGTTATATAAGAAGTGATATACTTACTACCATAAAAAGAGTGGGTTTTAGTTGAGCTCAATTCAACAATTCTAAATCTATTCCTATGGTATTCTATAATTCAGATTATTGTTAGAGCGCAGCCCGGATAAATAGACGGTGAATAATAGGTGAACGAATACCGCGAGGACAATAGCGTTCTCTATTCTTCGAAGATTACATCCGGAAGAGTCAGTACACTTAATCCTCTCATTACGGGGTTCTCTGCTTTATACGGAGTACATTGAGGCATGTCTTTGTTGTGCTAATTGTCGGAGTTAAACCGGAGTTTACAGGACGAGCCCAGAGGGTAAGTCCGCGAATTTCGCTGAGCATCTAACATATCTGTGGGTGGTACAGTACCTCATTGGCCAATAAACTAAATACGTACATCCAATTGCTCTTATAAATCCAACAATTAGAACAGTATTAGAGCAATTGTACGACTAGAGGCTGCCTACTTAACAGTAGTATGAAGCGAAGAGGGAGTAACACATACCTGAGGCTGAGAAACTTAGAAGATAATTGCTAATAGAAAAGATAATCAATAGATCCATAGTAGGGTTCTCTTGAGAAGTATTGTTATTAATTATCTAGTTTCATCATTTACAGCTAAAGCTTCTTCAAAGACGCTCATGGTATAATCCAAAGCTTTCTCCCGCCATCCACGCTCTCTATATGGTTCCAACACACCAGGTGTAGTGACTGGTTCACTGCTCTGATTGATACGCCATACCTCACCTGGGTCGTATTTATCACTGGTTAAATGAAAGGCTTGCCGCGTGGCACAGTTTACTACTGACATGCCAAAAGTCCACCGTATCACACTAACAAAGCGGGTGATTAATTTTAGTATTGTCCTCTCTATTATTCCGAACGACGCTGGCGGATCTATCCGTGAGAAATTATCGGTTGCTACAAGGCCGGGAAAGGAGTGTAAAAAGGTTACGCGCCGGTTATTCTTATCACTGGCCCAGTGCTCCAGAGCCAGGGTGTTCATAGTAGTAGTATGGTTAATAGCTGCCTGCGGACCATAGTTTTGCACATTGTCAAGACCAATATCATCGCCACGCATTAGCTTCTCTTTACCACCATTAAGTACGCTTAGGATCCGTGGCCGTGGTGATTGTCGAAGAAGCGGTAGAAGGTTTGTGATAAGCCGTACCTTTAAGTAGGAAGAAAGCGCACAGCAAATGTCGAGGCCCTCTTTCGTATCTATCCAAATTATCAGCACTAAAAATAGGAATATCGAAAACTATTTCGAACACGTGTGATAAGTATAACTCTAAGGGGTGTATACTGAGGGTTAAGTTTAGCACCTACATTGCGGTACGTTGAGAAGAATGCACCCTTGACTATATAAAAATAATCTACCTTGGTCTCAGCGATTGTGATCTGTTTAGATATAATATCGATTCCAGAGATCAGAGAGATGTCGGCTTCAAGGAACACTACTTCGAGGCCTGGATTGAGGCTTTCTAACTTTTTACGTTGGCTTGTAAAACGCTCTTCCGATCTCCCAACGTAGAAGGTTGTTAGTGCTTTCATCATAATTGCCATCCTCTCAATCGTGCCAGCACCAATGTTGCTTGTGGCTCCAGCGAAGACGCATATCTCTCTTGCATCTTTGTGCACATAGTTATTAGTGAAGCTTGTTAGCTTGCCTTTTCCATCTTTTTGTACAAGTCTCCTATGTTTGCTTGTAATTTAATCCTCCAGTGACGATGATATTATTAAGTTAGTTTAGCCTGTGGCTATGCATTCTTGCAGTTAAGTAAACACTCTCCCCTGACGATTCCCTTGACTGTATACTTAATCGGTAGATTAGACCTACCAGTACAGTTGCCAAGAGTCCTTTGACGTTCCCTGTGGCCTCCTTAGCCAGCTTGTATGCTTTCTCTGCTCCTGGCCCCCCTAGACGTGCTGGTATCCATCGTATGCACACCTCAATTCTGTTTCGTTTAGCTGGTTGATTCTGTGAGCAATACCTCAGGGTATACACTGCCCAGATTGGATTCGAGGTCGTTTGACTGTATGGCTACTTGATTTGCTTTATAAATAAGGGGATAATCCAGTTAGACTTGGAAGTTTATCAAGAGCCGTTGATACTACCAATCTTCTACGCTGTGGTGTACCATATTCCTGCGATATATGCTTGATAAAGCAATTCTTCTCAATGGTATTTTGCTGTTAATGTACAATGATTTTAGTGGTATTTCATTATACCTGTAGTAGTAATAATGATTTTCAACTAATATAACAAGTACAGTAACTGCAGTGAATGCAAGATATTACATGAGTACTCAAGCAAATTTATTTATACCAGTTCCTTCTTGTACGAATCCATTCTTCTTTCTCGTCCATCATTAAACGATCTAGTGCAGTGTAATTCACCATAAATTCTGTCTCCGGGGGCAAAGGTGTATCGTCCCATACGCCCTTAGCTACTAAGATATCCTCCCGCAGCTCGTAAGCCAAGGATGCACAGTAGATAAATAGTCATGAACTGTGACAAAGTTGTTCCCCGATGTAGTAGGTTTAACTACTAGTTTGACTGCTTTTTTACGTGGTCGCTTTGTCCCACAGCACATCAGCAGATGCACTGGCCTTTCTTCATCTTCATCCGGGCTATAATTAGGAAGAGGTCCAACTTGGAACTCGTCATCCACACTCTCGTCAAGGTCTCTGTGGGATTGATGCACGTCGAGCCACTGCTCTTCCCAGAGGTCGAGGTCGTAGACACATACAGTTATGGACGAGACCTTGGGATCAGTAAGTGCTGACTGTGAAGCTGGGTGCCAGCTAGTGCCGGTGCCAGTGGTTTGACGGAAGTAGGGTTCACGAGAATCTGGATTATTAGGATTCTCCATGATCCAAATGGAAGTGGCCAGGGGACCGCCGAGAGACCGGAAGATGCGTCGCGCGTCGTCAGAGAGACGTATGTGCAGACCAGGGCGATGGCGGAGCTCTTTTAAGGAGGGCAGCTCTGCCTCCTCTACCTCCTCTGCCTGCTCGGTATCCGAGGTTGACATCGCGAGTAAAAAATCAATTTTGTATGTTAACTTTTGGTTTTGTAAAAAGTTCAAAGCGTTTCTCTGTGGAGGGAGCCTGACAGAGAACATACGTACTCATTATTTGTTTATCAGTGGGGTAGTTGAATAAGAATTCAGGCTAAAACCTTCCAACAACCAGTGTTGGGNAAAAAAAATTAAACTAAACTAATTAATTAGTAATTAATTTATTTAATTACTAATTTAATTTAATTTAATTAGCATATTTTGGTAATTAATTTAATTAGTAGTTAAAAATTAAATTAAATTAAATTAAATACTTTTTTTCATNAAAAAAATGTATTTTTATGAAATAATACATGATAATGTATATGCTTAATAAGTAATTAGTAAACAATTTTATAATCTAGTCTTGTTTAAGCTTGATTAGTCACGTGCTGATCACGTGTGAATATAATTAATTACAATTTAATTTAATTTAATTAACAAAAATCTGGGTTTAATTTAATTTAATTAGTAGCTAAAAATTAAATTAAATTAAATCAATCCCAACACTGGTGTTGCCAAACAGACTTTTACTTCCATTTAACATTCTATTTTTCTACGTTCTACAGATTCCCACAGTCAACACATAGCTCATTTTAGTACTATGCTAATTTAGGAAGCTGGTATAGTAATAGCTGTTCTGCTGCTGTTTTAGGGCAGAACGTAGCCAGTTACTTGCGATAGATTTACGTGCCTCAATCAGTCGGACAAGGGTGTAGCGGGGCAGTCCAACAAATGAGTCATTAGCTGTACCTAAAGTACATTGGAAGTGCCTGGGTCTTTCTAACTCCAATCCTTTTTAAAGCTCAGATTTTGACAATCTGTTGTCACATCACCACTCTGTTCCATTTATATATTTAGCGAAATTTTCGACATGGAACAAGCACCAGATTTCACAGCACTATTTAAAAAATATCCCTCATTGAAGAAAGTTGTTGAGACGGGAGTCGAAGTAGGAGCGAGCTTATTCTAGGTCTATATATATATATATCTGTCTTGCTTACTCCTGTAGTCGCACGATGGCCGCGAGGAAGAGCTCCGTTCCTTTATCTTATCTCACCAGGATATTGAACTCATCAAAGGCAATCCCGCTAATCTTCTATCCGCAATGGATGAGTTTTCGGC
This sequence comes from Scytalidium lignicola, assembly GCA_002812745.2. NCBI lineage: Eukaryota > Fungi > Ascomycota > Leotiomycetes > Scytalidium > Scytalidium lignicola. The sequence goes on from NCSJ02000198.1 coordinate 63,105, forward strand.
AAAGCATGATTTTCTGATCAGTGTCGGTGGGCACAAAGCCCAAATTTTGTCCGGGCTTGTCGCCAATGAGAAACCTAAGACGCTTGTCGAACTTGGAGGTTATCTTGGATACTCAGCTATTCTATTTGCTGATGCATTGCGTCGCTACCGCGAACCTAACCAGCGCCTCCGTATTTGGAGCCTTGAGATGAATTCCGGCTTTGCATCAATTGCTAGGGAAATGATTGAACTTTCAGGGTTGAGCGATATCGTCACAGTAATAGAAGGCTCTGCAAGCGAATCTCTTAGAAAACTGCAAAACGATGGAAATCTAGCAGAAATTGATCTATTGTTTCTAGACCATGAGGAACAGCTGTACCTTACTGATTTAAACGTCTGTACGGAACTAGGTCTCCTAAAGAAGGGGGCTGTTATCGTTGCAGATAATGTCGTCAGACCAGGCGCCCCAGAGTATCGAGAATTTGTGAGGACTAATTCTAGCTTGAAAAGCGAGGGAATCAGAGGCCTGATCCAACCAGGCGATCTAGAAGTAAGTCTATATAAACACAATAACTTTCTGCATCTATGCTTACATTATTAAGGATGAACTAGAGATCAGTCATGTTATTAGATAAACAGGTGCATGACAACAACCGCCTTTGTGAAGGCGAAAATTATTTTCTGAACCCAAAATCTACCGTGTTGCTGCTTTTATATTATCTAGTTAGGTATTAAGTAACGTCGACAAGCTCAACAGTCATTCTTGGTAACTTATTGGGTAGTGAAAATAAAATAATTTTCTAATACAAAGCTAGTCTTATTCGAAGTTAACTTTGATGTTACGTCTTGTCTATATTAGTGTAGTTTGAATCTTACTCGTTAGTGAATATGCCCGACAGCTTTTCAACTTCAACGCCACTTCGCATTGGTCAATAAATTGGTCAGAACTTGGCACACTTAATTGGGAGGAGGAATATCGCAAGTTGAAAAAGCAATCATCTACCGAGTACTTAGTCTAGGAACTTTGTCTTGATAGCAAGGCACTAATTATCTCGGCATTCCTGCTAATATCTACCCCATGGCACAACTATCGATAGTCCCTTACACCACAGAACGCCATCTGATCTTCACTTCGACTCCGAATAACCTTATCTAGCTTCGCTAAGCTCTTGGCTTCAAGCAAAAGAGACAACCTAGACTACACAACAATCCTTGAGTCCGCCTTATGAAGGATTTTCATCCTAGCACGTTATCCTGCCGTGGCTTTCAGCTCCTCTTGGCAACAGGACCCTGACCACACAAAACAGGACAATGTTTCTATCTATGGCACTTCCAATAAAGCCACCGCGACACATATCACATCTAAATGTCCACGATATGCACGCTATGCCTCACAATTTCCGAAAATCTGCAGAATCAAGACCCGAGGCTGAGTGCTCTGGTGACCAGGAGGCTGAAAATGAAGTCCCATTTAATTAGGCCAAAGCTCCCCTGGACCCTTTCCCAGGGAGCTTTCTAGGAAATTGAGGGGGAGTTTTTATTTTCCCTATGAATTATTGTCGTGAAAAACACAGTTGAGAATATATAGAGGACAACAATGGTGTCTAGACGCTCCATCCCGTTCCTTGCTCTGCTCGTCACGATCATCTCCCAAGCATCCGCCTCCATCCTTTACCCCCGAGCAACAACAACCTCAGCACCACAATGCAGCGGCATCAGCGTGAAATCAAACAATGGAAATCGAAAAGTGGCTATCGTTATCGACAGTTCACCTTCAATGGAAGAATCCGACCCTAATAACTTGCGCATCGCAGCAGGTGAAGCTCTCAACGGCTGGCTCATCACAGATGCAGAGGCTAAAGCGGAGAACAAGAACCCAGATGAGGTTGCGGTGGTCGATTTTGGATTTGATCCTCATCTAGATTATCCACTCGGCGATCCGGGAGGGGCGGGTGCTTCATTTGCGCAAATGCAGACTATTGACGGGACGTTCATTGCCGGTGGTGTTGATATGGGAATTCAGCAATTGAATGGGAGTAGCACTGGAACTACATCTGGCAGGAGCTCGATCATTGTATTCACTGATGGAGAGGTGCGGTCATGTTTGAACAATATCCTTCTACACATTATTAACAGTTTCATTCTATAGGACTCTGACACCGAAACACTCGTCGACTCGATCAACAGTGCCTCCTCTCAAGGCATTCGCGTTTCCTTCGGCTTCCTTGATGCCTCGAACAGCCTTCAGGATGTGTCTGTTCTCACTGCAATCTCTGCCTCTGGGGGTGTCTATGCAACCATAACAACCGAAGATGCGTCCAACAACTTCATCAACTTCGCCATCCTGAATGGTCTCACCAACCAAGATAACCCCAGTGGGAACAACTCTACCCTCCTTGCTGGTCTTACTATTGCCCCTGTGATTCAGCAGAACAAAACCGTAACCATAACCTACAACGCAAGGAAAAATGAAATAATAATATTCACAATACAGAGTGTTGATGGTGAAATTTTGACGGTGGAAGCTCTTTCTGGTTCCACTGTTCTGAATAAAACTACAATCGACTACTATTCGACAAGTTCTCTGCCAGTAAGAGCGAAATCAACTGGTCCAATAGATATCAAAGTGGCAGCCCCAGAGGCCACGGAAGATAATATGTTCACAATCGGCGCTCAATCAAATATGCCCATCCAGAATTGCACCGTAGCCGTTGGGGCAGCACCTTCTTCCCATAGTGGGGGCCTCAGCACTGGAGGAAAAGTCGGGCTTGGAATTGGAATACCTGCTCTTGTTGGTGTGATCGCTGCGGGTTTATTTGCGCTGTTCAAACTCTTTCCTAACCTTCTCCATGGATCCTTGGGTTCTGCAGCACCAGCCGCTGCGAATGGAGCGGCACCTGGAGCGACCGATCCAGAGATCGAGAAATGGGGCTTCACAAGCACAACCTCTACTATTCCAACCTCCCTTGCTGGAGCTGGTGCCGGCTCTGCTGTACCTACATCAGTTGGTACGGTTGCTGGCTCGGCAGTACCTACATCACTTGGCACTGCTATTGCTGGGTCTGCCATCCCAACTGCAACAACGGGTGGAGCAGTTGGCTCCATAGTTCCTGGAATGGGTGCTGGATCCGCAATCCCAACAGGAGTTGGTGCGGCAGCAGGTGCCGCGGTAGGTGCTGTTGTTTTAGGAGGTCTTGCTGCTGCCGGTGCTGCCTCTGCAGGTTCAACGGCGCCTTCAAATCCCGCATATGGCAAACCAGTTCCTCCATCAGGACCACATACAGCTGCAGGTTCTCCTTACCCTTCATCTCCAACTCCAGGATCGACCGTGCCATATCAAATCTACGTACCACCAATAATTGCCCCGCCGCCAGGTCGGAATGGTACTACGAACATCAACGATGATGGGGTATCTGATATATCGGATGATGTCCCAATCGTCATCCCCGGCCAAATACCACTTGGTTTAGACACGAATCACCATCATCACTTACCGCCAGGACACCCATGTGCCAATATAGCAGGGTGTCCATTGAAATCTCCAGTTCATGCGACGACATGTAAAGGGGCGCAATGCGTATGTACAGATGAGAGATGCCCACTTAACGAGATTGGACATACATGTAGTGGAGAGAGTTGTCGATGTGATGGTAGGTGTGGTCTAACTGGAGGAAATGTTGCCAGGCGTTTGCCACCTGAGGTTGATTCTACTCTGATTTCAGAGGCGGACGGAAGAGGAATGTCTGTAACCTCGGAGGTAGACGGAACAGGAATGTCTGTAGTATCGGAGGTTGATGGAAGAGGGATGTCTGTGGTATCAGAGGTTGATGGAAGTGGAAGATCTGAGTTGTCTGATGCAAGCTTACCAGCCGAACTCGGGGGGACAGCAATATCAGAATTGACAGGATCTTCACCCAGTGCAATTAAGAGGAAAGCCGTGCCTCGGGATGAGAAATAAGTGTTATTTACTCCTCTTGTTCCCCCTTTACTCAAGGAAAGTTGGAGGAAAGTTAGAGGAAGGTTAGAGGAAAGTGAGGCGAATGTTAGGGAGTTAGGGCTAGCCGGTTGGGACGTTCATTGATATTATTTCAATTGGAACTTGGATTTATGACGCGGATTTGATCAGAATGATACCACAAGATTATGGCTGGATACTTATATGTCATAACATCTAGATATCAATTATAATTATTTTATGATATTTTATGATATTTTATGCGAACGCAAACAAGATATTATTATTCCAATTTTTTCAACTCTGGCTTGAGTGAAGTAATTTACTTCACTCAGAGAGAGCCAATCCAATTAAGAAAAATATAATACTATATAGATTCAAGTATTTTGTTAATATGATTGATTCGCTGTTTATTTATAAGATGTTCTTTTCATGATGAGTAAATGGAAGTACACCAACGAAGTTGGCTGAGAATTAATGGCCGTTTTTTCCTTCTCATTTATGTCATAAGTTAATATCTAGATACAACTCTATATGATCAATCGACTAATTATGGCCTGACTCTAGCTGTATAAAGTTGATTGGTACGAGGAATTCAATGAAATACAGTGTACCTTTCGTACCATAATCGCAAGCGGACACTAGAAGACATCACAGATGTGCCGGAAGCTGCAATGCAATTTCACTAATATATCGTATGAGTCGAGGTAGGTTATGAAATTCTGCAACAGCTTTCAAAAGACCGAAGACAGATCTCAAAAGACCGAAAACCCACATTCGGTCTTTCAAGTCAATTCTGCTGACATGAGCAACCCACTTAAGATTACGAAATTCGTCTTGTTATTGGTGAACACGAAATGATGTTCAAGCGTATCAAAATTACTGGTGGCGGCTTACGTGAAAATACGGCGGTGTTGGGCTACTTGTCAGCAGCAAGCAGGAAAGGAAAAAAATAACAATAACACTGTATATTACTAAAAACAAACTTCTTAAGACTCTTCTGCAGTCTCGTACGCCTCTTAGATAAATCTTGGATACTTGGCGACCTATTTTGGGATTATCTACCGTACCTGTTGCCGTCAAAAAACATAGGGCTGTTAGTGAATGCGGTGTGTTTGCGCGAGGCTCTCTGATTGCTGATCGCCCCTGAAACACCGAACGCGCACAGAAGGTAGAGGAAGTCGGCGCAACTACCCAAATGGCTGCCGTAGACTATGATATCATAGTTATCGGAGCCGGTACCTCAGCCATAGTATTCGCGCGGTTCTATTTGGATATTCATCCGCAGTGTCGGCTTGTGCTTGTTGAGCGCGACGGCGTCGTTGGTGGTACTTGGAGTAGAGGTTCGTGAATTTACTTTCTGGGATTTAACTTACCCTCAACATGACCTTTGCATGCACAGTACACCTCAAATAATTCTCATTAGAGCAATTCATTCCTGTGACGGCGAAATTATTATATAAGCAGCAGCATTGAATACTGACCCGCACTAGAGAGAGTATATGAAGGCTTCAAAGCCCAGGCAAGCGCCAAGCTAGCCGGCTTCTCTGACATTCCCTTCATCCCACCTCCAGATGGTGTAGATCAACATGGCTTCTTTGATGCCCGATACATGACGGACTATCTAGAAAGCTACGTCGACCAGCACACGTACGCCGGGAAGACACTCCGTGATCGCATCAAGCTGAACACAACTGTGACAAAACTGGAGAAATCCAACGACATATGGACCATCCATTGTCAACAGTCAGATAACTCGTCATGTTCATTTACAGCAACGAAAGTTGTCGTAGCAAATGGCGGCACCTCCGAACCAAACTTGCCTCACTTCCCTAGCGAGGCCACGTTCAAAGGAAAGATAGTCCACACTCTCAATTGGGGTCGTTCAAACGTCCTCACCGATCCAGCCGTTACCAATGTCTCTATCCTCGGTGGTGGTAAATCCGCAGCCGACATGGTCTATCAAGCAGTGAAAGCAGGCAAATCCGTTTCCTGGATCATTCGTGCTTCCGGCAAAGGACCTGGATGTTTCATTTCGCGCCAAGGATTTGGACCGTACCAGAATGTCGTGGAAGCAGGATTAACCAGAGCCCTGTGCAGTGTGCTCTTCGCTGGATGGGGGAAGCAGAATTGGTGGAGTCGGTTTCTGTTCCGGACTCGGCTTGGAATGTGGTTGTATGGGAAAGTTGAGGATACGGTGAATCGGCAGGCTCTGGATTATGCAGACTTTGATGGGAGGGTGGGTGCGAAGGAGAGCTTCAAGTTGTTGAAACCGCAGAATAGGTACTTCTATGCCCTCTTCCAACTTTTTGAAGAAGACGACGATTGCTAATGCTTGTATATATAGTGCAATGTGGCTCCTCAGTCCCGCCGGCATGGTCCACCATGACGATTTCTGGGATGTAGTATCCAAAAACGTAGACGTCTATCGTGGGGATATTCAAGATCTCACAGAAACCTCTGTTACCTTCACCGATGGTCACAGCCTCGAATGCGACGCCCTCCTGCTTGGCACCGGCTTCGGAGAAGCCTTCCCATTCCTCTCTGAATCCCAGCTAATCCATCTTGGCCTTCCCCACGATAGTACGCAAGACACCTCCCCCAGTGCATCCGAATGGGCAAGTCTAGACACCGAAGCCACGAAAGACCTCCTCAAGCAACACCCTCTGCTCCGCAACCAACCACGAGTCCCCGAAAACCTAGGCGATATTTCACCCTCAGACACGCCTTTCCGGCTGTACAACGCCATCGCCCCGATTACAGACAAATCAATCATCTTCCTCGGCTTCGCTGACGTAACCAACATGTTCCTCGCCAGCGAGCTACAGGCCATCTGGAGCACCGCCTGGATCGACGGGAAGCTCAAGCTGGGCGACGATGACGATAAGTTAAAGCGAGATATTGCCCATACCAACGCTTATTCGCGACTTCGATGCCCAACGTATGGTAAGAAGGGGAATTTCTTCGCGTTTGACCTTTTTCACTACGTTGATAGGTTACTTGGTGAGGTTGGTCTTACGAGTCATCGGAGGGGGAAGTGGTGGTGGAATTTGCTGATTGACCCATTTGTTATGAGTAATTTGAAGGGGATGAGGGATGAGTATAGGGAGAAGTATGGGTGGGATAGAGAGAAAGAGGAGTAGAGAATAGGGTAGGGGGTCAATAGATGGAGGAGTTTTTTTGTGACCGAGGAAGAGATTTGTGGCTATGTTTTCTATACTAGAGGGAGCCTTGTATTCTTGCTTAGTTAAGTTTGTATCGGAGATTAATGAGAGAATATGAGACACTTAATATTAACCCAACTAATAATTACTCGTGTTTGGTGACCAGCTAATAAATTGAGTACATATGCCCTTAATTTGTGCACTCAACGTTGCGAAGGGTCCGTTTGGCCTAATTTGTGGGGCCCCAGGTTTCCACTCGCCACTCCGGTGGGATGGGCCAGTGCCTCAGCCACGAATGCAGACAAAACAGCGCTGCGCCACAGGACCCCCTCTTCCTGTAATCACTTTATCCCCACACCCCATGGAATTTCATCTTTTATTCATACCTGACCCTGATAAAAGCTGAATCATTATTACTTTATAATAATATATATTCAACAACTAAGACAATCTTTTTCTGGAAAAAAAAAAGGCTATTCGCCTAAGCTGAATTCGCTTTTCCTCCAATCCTCTTCCGTTTCAAAAAGGAGAGAACAATATCAATATCAATTCATGTTTATTTCCAGGTTCCATCGATATTTCGTCAAAAGTTTCAAGCACCCTCGATAGATTGGTCAAGTGTAGCAATCAGGGCATGGTATCTAGTTAGGTTCACTTTACCTTAAGAGAAAACCACAATTCCTGGATCCGAAGGTCATTTAGTTAAAGCCCATCTTCAGACTTCCTGGAAGAAGATTACGTTCACCACTTAATAAGCCACATAATGAGCATAAAGTATCGTCTATCCGCCGGTTGGTTATATCCGCTTAATCATAAAGTAGTGGTTCTCACGGGGTTGGTTTTAAGTACAAAAGCCTTCCTCATTTTACATCGGCGCCGAATCAAAACTCACCCCTTTCCCCTTCCCCACCCCCACGCCTAATCGGTGCCGAGATTACTAGAAGAGGCTATCGATATCGCCGTGTCTAGACCATGTATATTTTAAATAACAGCTTGTTAATATAGACTATGATATTTGACTTTCCTTAATCGAGACATTTAATATATATAGATATACAAGATTAAAAATAAGGCGTATTGTATAGAATATTATGCGAACTTTAAATGCAAATTGAAGTAAGTTTAATATATAAAAATATTTTTAATTTTAAAGTTTGGTGTCCTTTAAGTCCCTCTGATACATACTATGATTTAGGTAAATAATAGCAAGCTATAACAGAGCTTCATTTAAGGTAGTACTTGAAAACTTGGGGAGATAAGAAGACAATAATGATAATAATATATATTACTTAAAGTAGTTTATAGTCTTTAATGTTCATTACGTGGCTTCCCCCGCATCTGGGGTACATGAGGTTCTCAGATTCTGTGGGATCCGGTTTTACTATCCTCGGGGGAAGGAATAGTACTTACAAAGAGGAGAAGTCGGCGGACTAGACTACGCTTTCCCCAGGGTTCCCCACAGCTGAAACCTGGAGTCTTTCATTAGTTCTCTACGAGATTGCTCTCGTTATATATATATATCTCTCTTTCTAGTCCCCTAAGCTAGGAGTGATTCTTTACTCTATTATACTGCAACTACTTACACTATCACTCTGATTTTTAATCATGGCTGAAACGGTGGTACCATCTTCGGAGAAAGCGATCGAAATCGTTCACGAGGAAGACCAGAAACAAATCTTTGATGATGATACTGGCGGCATCTTAGGTGCTAGCAATGAAATCGTCACTTTCGATCCCGAGGTATCGAGACGAGTCATCCGCAAATATGATCGTTGGCTACTTCCCTTTTTCTTCCTCATTAATCTTTTCTGCTTTATTGATCGCATCAATATCGGAAATGCTCGCCTCCTTGGCTTGTCTACCGACTTGGGCCTCGTAGTGGGTCTAAGGTATAATATCGCTTTGATGTGCCTCTTCGTCTCATATTGCGTTGTGGAACTCCCTGCAAATATTGCTTGCAAGAAAATTGGTGGTCATCTTTGGATCCCGTTCTTGGTCTTCACATTTGGACTTGTTACAATGCTTACAGCTGTCGTGGAATCACGTGGTGGACTATATGCAATTAGATTTGTTTTGGGATGCCTTGAAGGAGGCATATCGCCAGGCTTGGTCTTTTTGCTTGCTCAATTGTGAGTATCCATTCATCGAGTTTTTATATAATATTTGATTACCCTAACATATTTTAGCTATCGCCGTCGAGAACTTGGCTTCAGGCTTAGCGTTTATAGCTGTGCAGCATCTGCGAGCGGTGCTTTTGGTGGGCTGTTTGCGATTGCCCTCGATAAAATACCTCCATGGGGTATGATTAACACATGGAGGAACATATTTTTCTTTGAAGTATATATAATCTATATTATTATTATTATTATACTCGAAAATATACTAATTACAAAACAGGGCCTGATATCGATAATAATTGGCGCTGTTGGATTTTATCTGATTCCTGCCGGCCCTGTTGAAGCTAGATTTCTATCGGATGATGAGAAGACTGTCGCTGTTAACCGTCTACGTGTTGACGCAGCTGGGACAACAGAACAAGGCACGAAGCTTAAGCATGTTCTCCAGGCAATGAAAAGTCCTCATACACTCGGTTGTGGCCTTGGTTTTTTCTTTGCAAAGTTAGTCTCGATTCACTTCATCCTAACATTTGTAAAATACTGATAAGAAGTCTTAGTTCCTGCGCACAAACCTTTTCAGTCTTCTCTCCCTTAATCATTGCCGCAATGGGATATACAGACACAAGAGCGCAGCTTCTCTCTGTTGGCCCTTATGTAGGTGTCCTATACAAGAACGCAAAGCACTACTAACTCTTGATTCCTAGGCAACAGCAGCAACAGCATCTGTCATTCTAGGCTACCTTTCCGACAAATACAAGAGACGAGGTATCCCGATTATGTGTATAACTCCTCTTGCTATCACTGGATTTTTTATGCTGGAGTTCCTTCCAAAGGACATGCCTGGTGCCAAATATGGTGCACTTTTCCTTGTTGCCCCTGGTGCTTATGCTTGTTTACCCATCTGGCTTGCTTGGGTACGTCTTGTATACTATCTCCGTAAACCTTTTACTGACTGCACTTTTTAAAGGGTGTTAACAATGCTGCAACTCCTACAGTCCGGGCTAGTGCTACAGCTGTAGTTTATACATTAGCGAATTTGGGCGGTATTGTATCCCCGTGGGTATATCTCACGCGAGACGCTCCTGAGTATCATCATGGCCACTTAGTTATGCTTGTGTTTATATGTTCTTCATTTATTTTCTCCGTGGTAATGTACGTTTATAGCAAATGGGAGAATAAACAGAGAGAGCTGGGGAAGCGTGACTATAGGCTCAGAGGTCTAAGTTATGAGGATGAGTTGGAACTATCATCAAACCATCCTTCTTTTAGATATTTTCTATAAATATAGCTGAATATCAACAGAATCATCAGAACTGAGTGACTGGCTGTAGATTCAGAGTGCTAGAAACTTGGATTTATATACATAGTTATATAAAGTGAAGCTCTATAGATGATGATTTATCTGTTTATTTTGAGAATGGGAGGATCTATTTCTTAGGAGTTATCATGAATATGTTCACCTTTTATTTTAACTATCTACAAAATATCTATCTCACATCATTCATTCATTCATCATTATTACTCATAACAATTCTGCCTCCCTCCAATAGATCAATCTTTTTTAAAATAATGCCTTCTTAATAATAACTGCCTCCGAATCCGCAACACTAACCTTCAAATTCCCAAACCCATCCGCAATAACCACCTCATCACTACTCCTCCCCTTAGTCCTCACCGCCTTCCCTAAGGATGAATACTCATACGCGTACCCATTAAACGTCACGCCCGTGACATCATTCGCTCCCGCAGCAGTCAAGCGCTCTACATTCCAGATCTGGAACGGCTTGACCTTGACGGTGTACTTCTGGGATCCCCGAGCAGTGGTCAAACCAGAGTCATATTCTCGGAGATTAAGCAAGGCGATACGCTCTAGTTGACCGGCTTCGTAGGCACCGTAGCCGGAGTCGAAGTCGGGGTTTCCGCCAAGAGAGATGGTCTTGACTTGGATGTGGGCGCTGTTGGCGAGGAAGGTTGCCGCGGCGAGCTTGCCGTAGTAGGGAGGGAGGGTCTGAGGCGCGTTCGAGCCGGATTGGACGGGGACCCAGGCTGAGTAGGGGGCTCCGACAGACTGGTGGAAGTGCTCGCGCTTAATGATGCCGGTTGAAGCAGCGTTCAATGAGATCTCTAGCACCCATAGTGCGGCACCGAAGACATTGGATGTACCTGCTGCACCGCCGCCGTAGAGACTGTTGTGCTCGCCGAGGATGTAATCAGCTGGGACGTTGGCCATGGATTTGGCATACTGGACATGGCTGTTGATGGCGTTGACCACGCTGGTGTGGTTCATGAGCGTACCCTGAAGAGTGACACCAGGCTGAGTCGCTCCGCCCATATAATTATGCACGGAAATTATCTTGACATCTCCCTCGCTGTCCTCTCCAGCCTGGAAGATATCGGCGGCGTTCAATCCAGAGCCTGGTGAGCTGACTGAGGGAGCAATGAGATCGAAATCGCGCACCATGTCGGGGCATGCGTTCTTGATGTACGTGCGGAGGTGGTCAGTCGCATTCTTCCAGTCAGCTTCGTACTCTGCAGCGGTCCAGTCTGATGGTCTCCAATGGCCACGGAAGAGATCAGGCTCGTTGCCCATCTCCCAGCCGTCGAGCTGGCCGCGAAGGGCTTTGCAAGCCAATGGTGCTGTCTGGAGAAGGGTATCGTATCCAGATGCATTGTTGGCTGCGAGATTGAAGTTGTGCGAGTACTTGGTTCCCGCTGGGAAGGCACCGTACGAATCAAAGAAGCTGGGGCCTATACATTGAATCGCTTCGGGGTCAACACTACATCTTGAGGCTGTAGCAGTAGTTAAGGTTGGGTCATAGATGGCACGATCGCTATGATAAAATAGTTAGGTAAGTGTCACCTTAAAAGTTACAAGTATTATACTTTTGGTGTTTTGGTATGGTATGACTTACGCAGAGTTGCCGCCAACACGAATCACAGCAGGACTACCTTGTGCCTTCGCAAGATACTCGAGGAGGTTTTTCGAGTAGATATTGGGCTGCTTCCTCGTTCCTTACGGCCTAACGTCAGCATTTATGGTTCCCCAATTGAACTTTGTATCTTTGTTCGTGATTGGGTATATAGTTGTTTATTTATCTACTCACCTGCAAAAGCCGGGAACGAACCCAGCTCAATTGACAGCGACACATACGAAGGGTACAAAGGTCCCACCGAGGTAGCTACGACAGACTGCGAGAGCAGCAGCGGGCCAGCGGCGAGGAATGCATGCATCATGTTTTTTGATGTCTTGCTAGCCAACCACTAGGAATCAGGATCAGGAGGGTTGAGAAGGAGTGCAGTGAAGATCGCGGTTATCTTCACGTGTAGGCCAGGCCGGGAAGTGACGAGGGTGTTAATATAGTCAATATATATTATTTTCCCCCAGTTCCCCAGTCCCCAGTCGCCGGTAGTATCATACGTAGCATACGCACCTTGCGGAGCTGTCCCTGTCTCCTCTCGTACTCTTCGCCGTCTTTTTTTTAATCTCCATCCTTTGCAAGACTTTCACGGCCCTACTCCGGTGCCCGGCACACAGGGTGGAATTGCAGATCTGGCCATAGTCCAGCATTGTTATTGCCCATTGATTGGCGCTGTACCTGCGCCGGTAGATCGAATCTCGTACGAACGGTGGAATGCAACATCAGCAGCAGCAGCAGCATGACTTGATCCGGCGTCGTTTTCTCCTGTCGAGTAATCATTTTACCCAGTTGCAGGTGGATCTGTGAGTGTAGTTTCCTGAGATTTGCCGTGCTTATCCCCTTTCCTCGGTTCGTTTCTTCTCCACATCCTCCACCCTGGACTAGAACTGCTGCTAGGCTGGGGAAGGAGAAGGGGAATGGGAAGAGAGCAGCATAAAATGATCTGCTACTTCCCCGCAATCTCCAGTCCCCCAGCCCCCCAGCTTCATCCGATATTCCCGTGTGTTGCAATGGTAACAATAATGACGGCTACATCTTCCTTTTTTTTTAAACACCCCCTGCATGGTGTCTGTTCTGTTGAATCGTCCAAATTTCTCCCCTTTCGTGGACGCTTGAAGTTGAGTTTTTCCACCTATTGATGGCGAGCAAGAAAGAAAGAAACGTCTCTCCTCAGTATCCGGACCGTTTGCTCAGTTAGCGACCGAGTAATGCTCCGCGCGCGACGCATGTAAGATATTAGACTCCCAGTCTCGTCATACAAACCAGCATCTCCCCATCCCCGGTCTCCTCATCTCCTCTTCTAATGCCGACAGTCTAGATGGAAAAAAGTACAAAAAGGCAGCATCTCCATGCTTGGCATTGTTCTTTTCAACATGCTCTCTTCCAGCGAAGGTCCATCAAGTGCCGGCACTAAATGGTAGCCTTAGGCACCAATTGTTTATTTGAGCACATGACCTGCGGCAACAATTAAAGGGTTGAAGGTTTGTATGTGTTTTATTCAGGCAAAGTAATAAACTTACTTGTTCTCTGACAGTTATAACATTGTTTTTAATACAAGTAGCTGTAAGTCGTGCAAAAGTTGAGTATACAATATTTGCACGTGATTCTTCTCAATCTTCTTCACATTTTCTCGACTCATGCTTTGGGAAAGTCAAATGTCGGCCTTCAACATGAAGGATTGGAGCTACTACAACTACTCGTCCAACTATGAAGCAACATTGAATAACCTGATTAGATAGGGTGGTAAGTTCTATGATTCTCTGAATTTCAAGAGAGAGGAATATTACGTACAGTAATTATTACCTTACCCAATACAAAAACAGACCAAAATCTCATGTTTTTCTTCAGCTATCGCTTTTCACCTTAGGATAGAAGTTGTGTAAGATTCTCCTAATAGCGTATAAAATTCGACTGACTTGCTATATAAAGTTTTGGCGGTTTAGTCGTACAATTAAACAATTTTCGATGTTTTAATTGTCTAAAATAATGGAGAATACAAAAATATGATAGTACAAATACAGCAAAATCTTAGAACAAATCAGTCAGTAACAGATCTATCAAATATCTTACCTATTCTAACACATTATAAATCTATTTATTACACCGAAACGGATTAGTATACAGGCTAGAATTAAGATGACTGAATTAATATTTTAACCTACAAAGTTTACTATAATTGTATAGACAACTACTTGAAATACAGTCTGCTACTTCTCTTTGGCTTAGGTTCAGCTTTGTTTTTTACTTTTATCTTACAATCCTTTTAACTTGCTATAAAAGCTTTACTAAACGTTACGCTTAACTATGCAAGATATTAGTATAGTAAAGAAATCCACGTTTTATCATCTTAAGAATTCAATGATATTTTTAATTATACGTTCAAAAAAGTAATGAACTCTTAACAGCACTTGAAGAAAAAGCAGAGTTCATTAGACCGTATCCAAGCTTGCAGATTGATTGGTATGATCATTCAAATGATCATGTTGACTATGGTAGTGAGAATAACACAAATATAGCACAAGAACAGGCAAGAAAAGGGGCTGAGATAATGGAATTCGATCTAGGCCTCAGATACGAAAACCCCTCATGTGAGAATGATGTGGTGTTGTATACGAGTAAACTTATATTTTTGGGGCAGACCTAAATCCACTTACATCAGACTTAAATCTACTTGTGATCGCTTGTACCTGCTGTTACACAAACTACTTTTAATGATCAAAGTTTAAAAGCAGCTTATAATTTTAATGATATTTAAGCTATAAGTACCTTACAGTTATAATGAACTTTATAATTACTCATTTTTATAATTATAATTAAATATTATGAAATCCCCTCAAATATACATCCTATAATCTCTCAAGACAAACTCTTCTGTTCTCTAGAAAAGACAAGACATCTGTGCGCTGAATCAATCGACGATTCCTAGTATAGAAAATGTCTAGCTGTTGCAAGTGACCGATCCGCTTCTGCTGTCGACTTTCCAACCCTCTGACTTCCTTCCAAAGACGCTGACGCGTTTAAAAGCTCAAAGCTCAAACCTTGGGAGGAAATATCGAGAGATCAACCTTGAAGCTATTCATCCCCTCAAGAGGCGTATACGCTTCCATAATGACTAGACAAACAATCAACCCGGGTTCAGGTCCCACCGCAACGGAATACCTGACTTACTTTCACTCTTGAATAGTGGCTTTAAGGCCTTGAGGTATGGTTCGTAATATGGTTTCTTGGCTTGCACCTAGGAATTATCAGCTGAGAAGACACTGTAAAGTATCTAACAATATCCCTACATTCATAAACCAGTCATAATCCTTTGTCCAGGCCTCAGTCCAGCGAAAGACGCCCGGCTCGTCAATCTTCTCACCAGTGATAAAATAGGCACATTCTGGTTCGGCGGCTACGGTGTGGTACATTGGCGTAAAAAGGTGAAGGAAGGCATCTCGGTCTTTTGGGTCGAAGAACGCTTTGACTTGGAAGATGCAGACGACTTTTGGCGCTGGAGTCACCGAGGCCATTGTAGAGCTTGCCATTGTGGAATTTGTTGAGTTGGAGACGCACTTGAATGGCGCGGTCTTTACTGATAGTGATTACTTAAACAGAAATTGGAATTGTTTTAACTTTAAGGTTATTCTTTGATTTCTAAGCAAACCCGGATATGAAAGTAGTTTCAGCCGTCCTTTATAAGCATAATTTGGGGCAATTTTATACAGAAGCTAAACCTGAATCAATTTAATTAACTTTATTCTTTTATTTAAAAGGGGTCCTGCTAACTAACTAACTAGTTAATCATGCCTTATCTCCTTATGTACGTAAGGGGGTGCAAGAAATGATTCGGCATCCCCCTGCAAGCAAATAATCCAATCAGGTGCTCTACTTTCTCTAAAATTCACGCTGCCCTAATACCTTCAAGCGATTACACCAGTTTGGATTCCTCATGCCATACAAAGTTTCCACAAATTTACCAAAACAGCGTGGGAAAATCTCCTGATTCAGCTAAAAACTGCTCGCTTGCAGGGGGATGCCGAATCATTTCTTGCACCCCCTTACGTACGTACATACAGTCGCTTAGCTGGTGTTTTCATTGCCAATGGATTGCGAATTAATCGTCGGCTCGCTTAATCGGCCTTCATTTCTAGTCGTCCCCTCCTAGTCGGAGGATGCGAGTGAAACCACGAAGCGAGTGAAACTTTTTACGTTTTTGTATGCGTTTCCCATAGAAAAAANTTAATCAATTTCACCAATCTCACCACAACAATTGTACCCTATGTCTACACCACTTAAACAACGCATTTTTCAAGCTAAACAATGGCTTATAGAGAATCCTGATGAGAGTCTCTATGTGGCAGCTAAGATATTCAAGGTCAATAGGTCAACCTTGGCCTCAGCCAAAAGGAGGGGTACTCTATTCAGTACTAATTCTAAACCACATGGTGGCCAAAACCGAATATTGACAGCTGCCCAAGGGCAAGCTGTTCATGCCTATATTAAGTCATTGCTTGAAAATAGCCAATTGCCTACCAAGGAGATCATATTTAGTGCTATTTGCCATGTGCGCAAACAAGCCAATCAACCTTCTCCAACTATAAGTTGGTTCAGGAAGTGGTGGAAGAGCCAACTGTACCTTCACAAGATCAAGACCAAACTAATAACACGTAATAGAATTGCAGCCTAAGATTATAAAGATGTAGAAGATTGGTTCAAGTGATATAAGGCTATTATAAAGCAGTATAATATTCATAATAAGAATCTTTACAACTTTGATGAATCTAGGTTCTGAATTAGGTGCCTTAAAGAGGTGGAAATATTAGTTCCTATTGAAATCACTGAGGTAAGACACTTCTTTATATATTTTTGTATTAAGGAATGTCTTTTCTAATGTTAATAGCTTTATTCTTTAAGCCCTGAAAACCAGAGGTCAATTACTATAATTGAAGCTATATGTGCTGATAAGAGAGCTCTTATCCCACTTGTACTAATAATTCAAGGCAAATACCATATGGCTTCCTGGTATGGCAAAGACCAGCTCAATGGCTCAGAACTAGTTGAATTGACAGATCATGGCTATACAACTGATTATATTGGCCTCCGATTCCTTCAACACTTTATTACTTATACAAAAGCCAGCCTAACTTAGCCATATAAACTTCTCCTTATGGATAACCATAATAGCCACATTTCATCTGACTTTACCTTATTGGCTAGAAAGAATAATGTGATTCTATTCACATTTCCAGCTTATCTTACACATTGTATATAACCTTTAGATGTAAGGGTATTTCAACCCTACAAGCATTGGCATAATAAAGCAGTTCAACATGCTGTAGAATCCTTAGATTTTGAATACTCAATCACCTCTTTCTTTCGAGATTTGCCTCAAATTCGATGTTAGACCTTTACTAAGTCTACTATTTAAAGTGCTTTTAAGAAGGCTGGCATGTATCCAGTACATAAGAATACTACTTTTGAGCTTATGAATAAGTATGCTAAGGAGCCTGAATCTAAGCCACCTGAGCCAGATTTGCCTAAACCGGGCACTCCTAAGTCTATACAACAAGTTCAGTATCAAATGGATAAGCTTAAAGATAAGGTTATGGATATTCTTAGTTCTCCTTCTCAGCGGAAGTTTGAGTCTTTTATAAAAGGCATTCATGCAATATTAGAAGAAGGAGAATATGTCAAGTTTCAGCTGTTTATTACACATGAAAGACTTAAAGATATTATAACCAAAAAGCCACATAATCGCAAAAGGCTTCAAAA